>BHFT01027780.1:17442-71493 GCA_004320025.1 Laticauda laticaudata
GGGGGGGGGGGGGGGAGTCAATGCATAAAACAAGATATAGAATGCAGGTAGAAGTAAGGATTATTTTCAATTAGGAGGAATATAGTAAACAGTATTAATATAAATTAATTGCCCATCTTTTCTTTTGCTTTATGATATCTTGCCTACAATTTCTTATTCTTTGGGGCACATTGCATAATCTTGTTTTCCCCAAAAAGAAATAGAGTGATGGATACACATACACATGAGTATAACTGGATCGCCATATAGTGGAAGTAGAACTGTACTGTAACTAGAAGACCATGCTAACTATGATAAAAATTTAGATGTGCATTTTTAAAATGAACAGTAATGCTACTGCTCCATGCTTAATTAAATGGGGAAACTATATATCCGAATCTTGTTTTCCTGTTTAATGATTAATGGATACACAAAACTTATTATGTACAGGGACTTGGAATTTGAATGTGGCTGTGTATTGTTGTTGATGATGAAACTATATACAGTTTTTCATCAGTGCCACTAGGACAAATGAATCACTAAAATAAGCAAGGTCTCCCAACTCTTAAATTATTCGGCAAATGAGTAGATAGGAAATCATAGCATGCATTGAGTCACGATAGTTTCTGAGAAAAAGGTTGACTTTATGACTCATAATTTGCTTGAGCCAATAATCATAACACTTCCACTTCCTTTCTGCCATCTGCTTTGTAGACAGTAGCAATATCCAGAATAATTTATGATAAATTTATGGTTGCTCTTATAAGCAGCCCTGATAAATGATAATAGTTTTACTTAGAGAGTGGCATATAAAATGCCAATATTCAGTGAATAACTTTATGTCATTCTTATTTTATCTAACACTTGGAAGGACACCTTGACATACAGTTATGTCTATTTCAGAACAGCACATTGCATATAATATTTTAACATAGTTATGTTTCCCATCTGTGCAGACTGAAATGAAAAATCTTCTCAATGGGGTAAGGTTTCTTATTCAGAGGCTGCAGTCCTATTTAAACAATATATTGGCATATTCCCAAAAATATTTGCTTATAATGTTCTCTCTCTCTCTCTCTTCCTCCCTCCCTCTTTCTTCCTCCTCCTTCTCTTCCCTCTCTCTTCATCCACCCACATATAGCTGGGGATTGTATATCTCTTGCCAACCCAACTACCTGCAGAATAGATGTCTTGAGATGTACTACAAATGAAATTTCATAATTTTTCCTACAAAATAGCAATGATTTACAAGGTAAGCTGAGTTGATAGCTGGAGAGTGACAACCCAGGTTCAAGACTTGAGCTCCATGCAATGGGGTGAGCTTCCATTCCTTGCCCCAGCTTGGTAGGAAGGTAACAGCATTACATCCTCCTTGGCATATGCTGGCCACATGAGCATGGGAATTGTCTTTGGACAACACTGGCTCCCTTGGCCAAGAGCTGGAGATGAGCATTATGCCCTAGAGTCAGACATGACTGACAGGGAAAACTTTGCCTTTTTTTTTGCAAGGTGTACTATGATCAAAAGAGAAGGGTTATTTTCCTCCTGGAAAATTTATCTGAGTTTTTTTTTTTCAGTGAAAATATTGTTGTGTTTCCTTGGAAGAGTCCTTGGCTAATTTTCTCTTATGAAGTATGAATTATCCCCTGCATCACTTAAANTCTGTCTGTCTGTCTGTCTGTCTGTCTGTCTGTCTGTCTGTCTGTCTGTCTGTCTGTCTGTCTGTTTGTCTGTCTGTCTGTCTGTCTATTTACTTTTCTTGATCCCTGCAAGTCATTGCTGACTACTGGCCATTGCCTGGCCAGTTTCCATGGCAAATTTTCAGAAATGATTTGCTTTTTTCTTCTTCCTAAGGCTGAGAGAGGGTCAGAGTCATCCATCTGGCTTTGTGCCTAAGACAGGTCTAAAACTCACTGTTTTTTACACTGGTGCCTTAACCTCCACACCAAACTGTCTCTTACATTATTCTAGAGTGGCTGCTAGGAAAACTTTAAAGTCAAACTGTATAATGTCTTGTATGATCCAAAGGTTCATAGTTCTTTTTTTCTTTGGCTTTCCTTAAAGCCAAAGTAGCATCATTGTTCCCCATGTTCACTTTTTTCAGTGCTATTGTAACTTTGAACCAGTGGTAGGATTCAACTGGTGTTACTACCAGTTCTGTGACTAAGTTTTGCGTGTGCATGTGTGCTTTGCACACACGTGCACCAGACATGCACTGTACATGTGTATAAAAAAACTTTTAGCTGTGCTTCCCGGACAGATGAAAAGCCTCTTTTTTCCTGCTTTTTCAACCTCAGCTGTGCCGTGCAAAGCAGCTGAGGTTGAAAAAGCAGGAAATAAAGGACAGGTAAGAGCCTGGGTGGAGGGGTGGGCCAAACAGCAGCAAACACAGAACCGGTTCTGTGTCTGCTGCTCTTCAGAGCTACTGGTTCTATAGAGCCAGGCAGAACCAGTAGTATCCCATCTGTAGTATTGGCAGCTGAATGACAGAGGCAACACAGAGCAACCTTCAGCTGTAACTTTATTTAAAAATAAAGGGTTGCCACGACTGCCATGCTAACAGGGCACCCCAGCTGGTGGGCAAGAGCTGATGCCATTTGACAGCTCCTTTTTATACTCAGCTGTCAAACGGTGTCAGCCAATAGGAGCAGTCCACGTTCCCGCTGGATGCACGGACTGGAGTGAGAACTTCAGCTCAGTCTCTTCAGAATGCGATACCACCCCTGCTTTGAACAGCCATTAAATGATTCATTCATTCATTGAGTCATGTCCAACTGATATGGGCATTTTATTGTATGTTTCTGTTCTTCCTGTTTCAAAATGCCATGGAATGTGCTTTGAAAAAAAACAAAATTGAAAAGAAATATAATTAAATTATCATCCTTACTTAAGAAATATACTACTTGAAAATCAGATGTTTGTATTTGATGTTATTTATGTTCCTCATTGTCCTAAGATATTTCAGGTATTTATGGTTGTACTCTTTCTTCTATGATCAAATAAAATCTTGTGTGGCCTGGAGAGAAATCTTCACTGAAATTTATCTCCTCTTTCAAAGAAGGAAGGAGAGATCTTGTTGTCTGCCTAGAGCACAAGTGTCAAACTTGTTGTGTCACATGGCTGTCACATGATGTGTTGTGAAGTTTTTTCCCATTTGCAGAGCTGGGGTGGACATGGTCTGCATGTGATACATCCAGCCTATGGGCCACCAGTCTGACACCCTTTGCATAGAGCAAAACTAGCAGGTGACAATTCTTAGTTTTCCATCAATTGTACTGATTGTTTTCCAAAACAAGTAGTATACTGTGTGGTTGTGGTAACTGGAAGCTGTACAATTTGTGTTCTTCAGTCTTGTACATTGTGCTGCACAGCACTCATGTCAGTAACTCATGAAACTGTTAAGATGCTGACTGCAAAAGGCTGCAGAAGCAATTAACCTGGCTGCTGTCAGCAAATGGATAATAATTTAATTAAAAAAGAAATCTTAAGTTTAAAGCTCACCATCTCAAAGGTGGCTTAGACTAGAGGTTAAATGCATCTTAAAGTATCCATTTATTTAAATTCAGAATCAGCTAAATCTTCCACCCAACAATATAGGTAGGGGAATAAAAGTACAGTGCCTGTGCTGAGTTTCAAAAGAGTGTTTCAATTTGATGATGCTTCAGTCAAATTGCCAGATTGAAGAGCTGCATGAATGAAAGCAGGGCACTACTTCAAAGCAGCAAATCAAATCAGCTGGGGTGTGAAGCACTTCATATTTTTTTGAACAATGTCACAGCTTCCATGGGTTTCCTTCTGCTTTTAGAGTTGTTACAGACAATATACAGCACAGTGTCAAAACTTTACTGACTTGTGTTCAACCTCATTCACTTTTTCACATCTCAAGACATTTAATATAATGTCCATGAACCTTTGCTTAGAAAGTACTGGGCTTGTTTCAAAGAGAAGTTTGAAAAGTATCACAATGGGACTTTGGAAGAAGAAAGTTGACTTTTCTCTCACCTATGTGGAAGTGAAATATGGGAGCTGGATCAGGTTCAAAATTTGTCAATAATACTTGAGTAAACAGATACACAAGGCTAATGGTAGGTTTTCCCAAATGTGTAGTAGATTTATGGATCAAACCTGCAACTGAGTGGCTTATCTTTTTATTAACAATTTAATTGTTAACAATTAAATTAACAATTTAATTGTTATCTATGTTATATTTTTGTTTTTCTTAATCATTGATTGATAAGTAGCAAAGTTTCATCTTGTAAATTTCTATTGTTAATCAGAGGTAATATTGTTTGGGTTTCAATCACTTTCTTAGCTTTCCTTAAAAAAAAATAGCTTTCTCAATTCTAGCACAATTGAGTGTTCAGCTGAGTTTTCAGCACTCTGAATATCTGCTTATATATGACAAGCCGACTATGTAAAGTTAGATCAAAATTTATATTCTGTGTGGAAGGGATAATTTAAAGTTACTTATTGGTGACTGGTGAGTGGTGCAGTGGCTAGAGGTGGAGCTCTTACCTCACAATCAGGATGCTGTGAGTTCGATCTAGGTAGAGACAGATATTTCTTTCTCTGGGAATGATGAGAATGTATCTTCTGAATATAATTCCACATTGGTGACAGGAAGGGCATCTGGCCAGTAAACACTCAAGTTCCATTAAGTTGCCCAGACTCCACCCTGCAACGGTTATGGGGTCATTTAAAGAAGAGAAGACTTATTGGTATAAGCTGCTACTGACAAATACTGGGTCAATTTGTTTTCCTAATCACTTATGCTAATGCATCTTGCTTTTTCTCTAATAGTTAAGGTAATTTATGTGAAGGATCTCCCTCTATTTTGTTTCCTACCAAAATAAACTGATGAGGTCGGCTGAGTTGAGAGAGATTTATTATTCTGAAAGTAGTAGAGTTACTACTGAATTTCCATGCTAGGATCTGGATCTCTCTCTTCTGTATAATACTGAATCACTTACAAAGGGGTTGGCAAAGCTACATATTTCATTTATTCTGTGCCAGCCTCTATGTTAAATTGAAACTTGGCAGGTTTTTATACTACATAGATTCTCTCTGCTAATTTTATCTCATTCTGCCAAAGTATGGCGCAGTTTCAGATTTTTTTTTAAGTTTCCCCTTTATAGCATATGGACAAACCTGCATTTTAAAACTGAGCCTTGAAGCAATGTGAATTAAATCAAATCACAAATTTGTATCATGCCCTTTTAGCTTTCTAATCTCCAATCCAAACTGAATTAGTGCTGATGAGTGCAGTCTACTATATTTAAATTAAAAGATTATCCACACCACTTAGCGAGCTCATAAAGGTGGTTTACTAGTCAGCAGCAATCTTTCTTCAAAAAAATCTTTCATGTTTTTTTTTCTTGATTTTAGAGTAGGATTTCTATCTTTTCCCAACAGTTCTTAAAAATCAAGGTTGAAGTTAAGTTTTTTTTCCCATCTCCTTTGCTTTGTCACATCATAATCTGCTCAGCATATGCATACTAAGCAGTAGACACTCTACTTGTGTGCTACCAACAGTATCAAATAAACACTAAACATCTTTAAGCAGGTGCACCTGTTTAAATCCCATTATTTTTAACTCTTCCCATAGAGTCTGTTCAGAGAACACATCTCACCTATTTAATTATTCTTCTATCAATTAGAATGACAATGATACCAAAACCAAGGTTATTGTCAAGATGACATGAAACTTAATAACCATAAATTAACTGTTGCTGATTCTCTAGATGTCATCCAGACCACACATATTAATCTGTTTCATTAAGATTATTTGTTTAGATCTTTGTTGAAGAAATGCTAAGGAACTAGGTGATAAATAAGTGAATCCCTAGATGAGATCTCACCCAAGCCAGGATTTCAATGCCTGGTCAATATTATTAATATTGAACTATATGGGCATTAAGATTCCTGAACCCTGGGCAATTTAGATTTCTGCTTGTTGCCAATGTAGAATAAACTTATTCACCACGAAGCCCACCTACCTCTCCCCCCCCCAAAAAAAAATCTGTTCAGCAGATTTTTATGGAAGATCATGGTTTATGGCACTTAAGAGGAGAGAGAGAGGCACCAAAATAATATTGATCTAGTTCACCTACTCTATTATTAGGATAGTGTTCTAGTTCACACCTATTTCTAAAAAGCCACCATTTAAAAAAATCTTCATTCATTTACATTTGCAACTTTTCCTAACATCCTTTTGAGGTGGGAAAAATGAGGACCCAAATTATTAGGGGCAATATGCTGACTCTGTAAACCCCTTAGAGGGGGCTGGAAAGCACTATAAGGTGGTATATAAGTCTAAGTGCTCTTGCTATTTTGCTATTTTCTACATACTTCCTCCCGTGTACATAGTCATAAGGAAAAAATTCCCTGGGAAACCCAATTTAAAAATGTAAATTTCTTTGGAGTTATTTTTGTTCTATACATTTCCCCAGTGCAAACTTTCAAAATGTAAATTTTCTTAAGAACTGTGTGCATGTGTACACACACACACATACATACCTTTTCATATGCAACATTCATATTTTCTTTTTATGTTTTATTCAAAGGTTCTTCCCACAAAAGACCTCATGCTAATTTCACATGGAACTCAAATCTAAACTTTTTGGGATTAATCATTTTTATTTCTATTTTTTTAAAAAATTGGTTTCCAATATCAAAATAAAAAATTTAAATGGGGGGGGGGTGAAAATACATATCAGCAAAGACAAAAAAGTGTATAAAATAGAATGTCAACCATACATATAAAATATCTCCCCTAGTTGAATACTGATTAATATATTTCAACAATAATAATTATTCCTCCCTTGAAAAGGTCCACAATTTATAAACTTCTATCTCTATATTTGCAAAATTACCATATGACATTAAAACTATATGACAAGTATAGAAATCTATTATCAAACAACTGATTTGACCTACTGGCATCATTTATCTACTATTTTACAAAAGCAGTTAACTGATAATCCTACTTTTTGGATTAATCCTGTTCACATTCTTAAGAGCAATAGTTTGATTTCCTACCTGCATTTACAGAGAAACTTAATTGCTGGATCTTTTAAAACAACAATCAGGTTCACAATCTTTAAATGCCAGTTAAACTTTAATTTAATCCCCTTGAGGTTCCCTTTATAGATAGATGTTTAACAGTCTGCTTGGAGTTGAATTTTGGAAGGTAGGCTCCAATTGTGTGGCTTCTCTGCAGAGTTGACATTTGTGTTAGAAAGTATTAGAAGTAATGTTAAGGAATGAATAAGAGATATAGGTCATCAGCTTGGATGTGACACCAGGTTACTTTAATTTGGATAGAAAATGATTTTCCCTGAAACTAGCAGATCATATGTTCCCTAAAAGCATTCCCAATTATAGAGGAATATTTAAACTGAGAAGGCTCAAGCAATACAATACTAGTCACACTATTCTTCTTGAAGTACACATTACTGTACATATAGCACAAAAAAGGAGTAAGAAATGGTAAGAAAAAGAAACCACAGTTTACACCAAAAACATGTCACTGTTCTCATTCAAACTTTTTACTCTCGCAAATATATCTTAATTTCAGCACACATTCCTTGATGCATTGCCTTGTTTTCTTTAACTTCTCTAATATTTCTATTGAGTATCTTGTAAACTTTATCTGATCACAATTCCCTGCATCCTCTTTTTCCTAGACCAAATCACTTAATCTTCACACAGAGATCAACATAAACAGACACATACATACACACATATTTGCAATTCAATCCTTTCATTTTTTTCCCTATATGACCAAACTATTTCTAAGTGTGCAACCTCTAAATATTGAGTCTGCTTATATTTAGCAACCATTCTTGCTTTGCCATAATGCTTTTATATTAAACATCTGTCAGAGTGCGCACAGTGTGACTTTGTGAGACAACCCAGGAGCAAATCCAGAAAACAGAAGCTTGTATTTTAAATAGTGGTTTTATTTACAAATAATATACCGTATATTTACATGTGCTTTAGTCAGACCTCAAACAAACAACACTCAGCAATTATAGCACAGAAGCACACACTGAGAGAGAGATATACCCCAACATTACCTCTTTTTATTACAGGCTCTTAAAGTAATATCAGCCCAAAAACCTTGCTGACTCATTCCCAGCATTATATCATCCTAGAGCTGGTCAGCTCTTAAATCATTAGGCTGACAACATCTCTTAGGTAAACCATATCCATATTATTCTTATTATGTTTATATTACTCCTGATGTACATCTTATACCAGAGTGCAGAGATTTCCTCCTTCCTTCCTTCCTTCCTTCCTTCCTTCCTTCTAATCAAATCTTAATAATCATAAATTGCATTTACCCATGCCCACACTCATATTGCTAACATCTTGTCATAATAGAAGAGCTAGGATTTTATGATTCTTAAAGGCCAGTTGGGGCCACCATATCTTGGAGGGAGAGAGATGCCCCATAGGGTGGATACCATGACAGAGGCTCCAATCCTTTCCATTGGGGGAATAAGCAGTCCTGTTTGGAAACAATATGAACAATTTTGGATATTAGGGGCATTGTATATTGCAACACTGAGGAAGTTGAATCAATAAAACTTGTTTTAGTGGAGTGAACTCTATTTAAGAGTTCACCTTATTTAAAGGTGAAACTTTCCCATTTCCTCAAATATTGTATACAGATATATTTCCAATTTATATAGTTAGCTGTGTCCAGATTTTGAGTAATTGGTTATAAGCAGGGGTGGGCTGCTACCAGTTCACAGTGCTTTGGGTGAACTGGATGATAATTTTACATCTGGTTTGCTGAAAATTAGTTGCAATGACTGGCTGGCCCTCCCACCCTGTCCCTCCAAGGAGTCTCCACAAGCCTGTTTTGGATTCCAGGTAAGTGCAGGGTGATTTAATTGGAGTAACTGCTGGGATCCGACACAGGGCCCATGTGGAGGCTCAGGGAGAGAGAAAAATGGACCCCCCGGAGGCTCCAGAAGGCTGGAAATGGGTCCATTTCTGGCCTCTGGAGAGCTTCTGGAGCCCAGGGAGGCTGTTTTTGCCCTCCTGGAGGCTTGAGGAAAGCCTCTGGGGCCTGGGGAAGGCAAAAAATGGGCTTCCTGGAAATTCTGGAAGGCCAAATTGGGCGTTTTTCTAGCCTCCACAGGGGAGGGGAGGAGGAGGAGGAGGAGGACGAGGACGAGGAGGAGGACGAGGACGAGGACAAGGAAATATCATTTTTAATAGGCATAAGCAGCATGCCTGATTTCCTTTCACTGTAAACCTGTGGTCCTGCCATATATTATTTTGTAATTTTAAATTTGCATTTATTTTGGCTAATTTATAAAATTTGAGTGTGCAGTTTGCATGTTACTTTATATTTTAGTAAAATAAAATAAAAAATATCTTGTCTTCAGATTAATAAGAAAAGTAATAGCTGTTTTTCTCCTCAACAATGATATTTGACCATAGAAAATGGGCACTAGAAGATCCAGTTCACTGCTATCATATGTCTTATGTCCTGACCTATATAAATTACTCTTAAAAATTTGTTTCTATAGTAATTTGTTGTATATTTATATCCCAAAGCAAAGACAGGTAAGAGTATCCTGATGGGAGAGAAGGCGGAGCTTCGTCTCGGTGCTACAGCTGCGATCTCGGGGCTCTGAGATTGCAGCTGATATTTTCGCCTCGGCCCTCTGGTCAGGTCCTACGGCCATAAAACCGTCCCGTAGAGACCGGGGATTGTGAGGGCACCATGTCCCAGGATCCCCAGAGATATCACAATCTCTCTGGTTTGATTTCTGGGACGAAAGGCCCTTTTGCTGGCGGTGGAAAGGCAGCCTCCAAGCTGCTCGAAGTCGGGAACAGCTCCCGAAAAAGAAAGTGGGCTTGAGCGAATGTGTGTCTGTGTTGGGTGAGCAGAAACCCCATCGTTTTAGTATTGTGAAATTGGCTGAGATCTGAATGCGATATTCTGAAACAAAGAACCTTGTGACTTTAATTTTTGTTTGACTGGAATTGTTTAAGCGGCGTTTTTTAAAGTGAGTCAAATTGAGGCTTGGATTCTTTTTCCTTACTACTCTTTTCTGAGGAACGTTAATGGGATTTTGTAGGTAACCAGATTGAATTTTTTCTTAATATAGGTTTTCATGCTGTCTTCTTGATTTATTTAATTTTCATTAGGATAGAGACCCCCTTTCGATTTTTTATCTTCTTTCTCTGGAGTTTTTGTATACATTTACCTCTCTTTCTGGCTGGGGGGGGAAAGTATAAGGGATTTGCAAACACTGCCAACTAGTCGGGCTTGAAAGTACTTTATTTGAACTGGGAAGAAGATAAATATCAAAGGATACGCTAGAAAACCAATACACTCGCTTCTCAAGACATTTTTAATCTGGTGATAAAGCATCGGGGAGGAGAGCACAGACAAATAATTATTACAGGTGTTTTCGAGAGTTTCATCATCTCAACACTTGAGGCTTGGCCTTTGAAGGCTGCTGGAGAAGAGAGGTCATAATAAGAGCCTTGGATAATAAATAAAGTGGCAGTGTGCGATTCCAGTCTTATATATCTGATGAGTGAATCATACATACTCGCACCAGCTTTGTGTATATTTTTAACTCAGTAATTTTATTTTGACTTTTTATTTTATCACTTTTTCATTCTTTGAGTAATTTGGCCTCATTATAACTGTTGAGATAATTTCTATTTGGATCATTACATTGGCAATAATTCATATATCAGAAGAGATATAAGAAGGTCAAAAAGATTTGAAGTATTTATGAAGCATCAAAAATTAGAAAAAAAAAGTGAAAAAAAAGAAGAAGAGTGTTAAAATGAAATGACTGTGTATTTATATGAGATTGTTTGGTGAGCTCTTGGTGACTTTGGAACATTCTTATCTGAAGATTTAAATTCATTTGGGGCGTCTTTTAAATTTTTGTTTTTTTACAATGATTACTTATGGATGAACTCGGGAAAGGAATTTATAAATATGAACACAGCAGAAACAAGAAAGGGAAGGATTCTTTTGCTCCTATTTCGTTCTTAGAAATGGCAATTCTCCTACATATGAAGACAACTACAAGGAACAAGAAGATGTGTGGGATGAAAAGAAAAACCATCCCTAATGAAACAAGCAACTTTATTGAGAGAAAGGGAAAAGGGGACGAAAGAAGAATGCGAGATTAAGACTAACAAAAAACAACCAAAAAAGGGGAAAACAAGGGTGAAAGTGGACACAACATTCAGAACAGCAACAGAAAAAACGAATAAACAAAGAGGGTGGATATTAAAGACAAGGGGTTAAAAAAGGGTAGAGTGGAGAAGCAAGGAGGAGAAAGAAGGGAAGAGCTTAAGCTAAAGGTTTTGAAACAAGATGGAAAGAAACAGAATTTATTTAGAGATAATGGGTAAACACGTACAATTTGAAAAAGAGATTCTGCAAAGGTACATAAGATTGTGTTGTTTATTGTATAATATGAATAATGTTACAAAATTGGAATAATATATGATTACAAAAATGCGGACAAAAATATTTAATGTATACCTTAAGCAGAAATTTTCTTTTTTAAAATTAAAATAATGGAGATCAAATATGAAGGAGACATTGAATTAAAGAAAAGTGGAACCATTTCAACTTGTATTATAACTATTTAAAAACATAGTGAAATAAGGGGAACTACAAGCAAAATCCTATAAATGTTCCCATAAGCATGATATTTATTTAGAAACGGGATTGTAGTACAATTTTTAAGATTAAATGATATTATTAATTTTAATGCTATATAATTTTAATTGCTATGGAATTGTTGTTTAACTTATATATATTTAAAAAAGAATTTTTTTCCGCGTTTTAAAATATGAGATCTATCTTTAGGAATGTACTACACAGAATCTGAAGAAAAATTATGTAGTTGTTAAGCTCTTCAAACTAGGAGGAAGGATAAATAATGATAAGGCAATATATACTCAATCATCATTACAGACAGAAATTTGTGTTAATGAGAAAGTAATAGACAGCTGAATACCAGGCACAAGACAAAAGGATTATAAGTATAATGATTAAAATTGAGATGGAAATTAAATATAATAGAATTAAGAGAAGTGAAAAGCAGTGGGAAAGCTATATTAGAAAATTACAAACTAATGTGTAATAAGGAAGGGTGCGGAATCTGCTATATAAAGTACACTGCATGAAGCCTTGCAATTTATTGTCTGTCACAATAAACAGATTTACACTCCGGGTATTCAACACTGCTGTCAAAAAGATATTTAGTGTTTTTATGTTTCTGTGTTTTGTTGTATATGTTGGTTGTTAAAAATTAATAAATTCTTTATAAAACAAAATAAAAAAAAGAGTATCCTGATGGGAAAAGATCTCCGTCTTTTGTCTTTAGTATTAGCTTTCTCTAGACCAGAAATTATTCTATGAATCTAAGAAATACATGAATACAAACATGTAGTTCAATTGTTCCTTCCTTTATTTATTTTTAAAAACATTGTGAAATGTCTTCTTTTCAAAAAAGAATCCCTTTCTCTTTCAGGCATGTTTGTCTTGAATTGTAGAACTAACACCAGACAAATGCAAAGCATGCACTTTTTCATTGGGAAAGACCAAAGAATAGAGTATTAATTAAAATAATTATTGAATACTATAGAGGTGTTAATATGGTGATTAAAGAGTGATAAATTTGAACCATGGCTCTGTGTTGCAAGTTAAGTCATCAAACTAATTATTTGAGCACTTTTTTGGTTATTTCTCTGCAGATGACTAATGAGCATTCAATTACTTCGCCCTTCAAAAGTATTGAAAAACACATAATAGTGTTTTTCCACTTCAGTTGTTTATTTGCAAAGCTTTCAAGGATGTATGAAGTGTATATTGTTTTGATGTTTTTGCACCGTGCCAGAAGAAATAGTGAAGGATTCATTCATTAATCAACAATATTTTCTCTTTCTTTAATGGGTGAGACACATTAGTAGCTTAGAAGATGGGCTCAATTTGTTGCCAAAGTATATGGAATGCATTGTCTGGAATGGTGTCGGGTTTTCTGTTTGACCAGGGGGTTGGACTAGAAAACTCCCAAGGTCCCTTCCAACTCTGTTATTCTGTTTAATGTCTATGTCTCAGCATCATATTGTATATGATGCAAGAAAAAAACAAACAAACCTTATACCACTTTTAAAAAAGTGAAATATACTCAATGAATATTAGTAATCTATCCTCCAAAATGAATAACAAAGTCATAAAATCAAAAACTTACATTTTATTTTTTGTCCTATCGAATCTAATATGATAGAGAATTCCCCAAGAGAATGAAATCTTTCTTATGACCCACTGTGAATAATATAATTTTTTAGTGAGGCAAACTATAGAAAACTTTACAAACTACTTTTAGCAATATACAGTACTTATTTATATTAAATGTGAATGAAATCGAAATTATAGTACAAATAGTTTGCTAGTATATATTTAATGTGTGTCTTCTGAACTATTAAAACAATTTTAATATACACTCCTGAAATATTTTCTATGCAACCTTTAAATATTAATATTTTCAGCAACAGTCATGTTAGAATCAAAGTACTTATTATACACAATAATTGTATAAAATTTGATTGTTTTATTTTTTATTGTATTGGAGAGACCATCACCATTGGAGTACAAAAAGATCACACTAAACTTACCTGCATCAAATGTTTTCCAAAGCTGATATTTGCATTGACTTCTCTCATCTTATTACTGGTCAGAGAAAATGTGAATATTCAAAGCAATCTTCTGCATAGGATACAGACAAACTTGGTTGGGATATATATATATAAAGACTCCTCTTCCAAAATTGATCACAACTTAATTGTAATTTGTAATTGTGCAAAGACATCTTGGCTACAGAAGCCACAGAAAATTAGAAAAACCCCAGGTTTATGAACAGAACCTTGCAGGACACAAGTGTCAAACTCGCTATGTCAAGTTGCTGTCATGTGATGTTTCACAACATTTTTCCCTTCACAGAGCTGGCGTGGGTGTGGCCTAAATGTGATGAATCTGGCCCATGGGCCTCCAATTTGACACCCTTGTTGTAGCAGAACACAGATGTCTACACTGTCAAAGATGAATTATATGTTGACTTGTTTGGCTTTAAATTCATGGCCATTTGTTTTATTGGAATTCAGCCTAAGTAAAGACACTTATATGTGTGGCTGTATATATAACAGGTTCCAAATACAGTAGAACTTTTGATCATGACCATAATTCATTCCATAACTTTGGTCACAACCCAATTTGGTCGTGACCTGAACCTAATATTGGAAATTTGGCACTTTCAAAAAATTGGTGTGGAAAAGGAAATCAGCCGCAAAAAAAAAAGTGATTTTTTTTTTTAATCTGAACCGAGTTTGGTCGTGGTCAGAAGCATTTGACCACCATACAGAGGTTCTACTGTACTTGAATGAAACCTTGGCCACATCTCCTGTTTAGCCCATGTAACTGAGAACCATTAGCTAATTAATGTTACTTATAATCATGTCTGCAGATTCCCTTGTAGTCTTTGTTAATATTTTTCATTCTTATTAGATTGAAAGTGGATGATTGCCTTCCTCTAAAGATGAGGCTCAAAAGGTGATAGAGAAGGAGATGCTGTTTACATTAGGCTTCATTTAAATGGAGACCTAGATTTGGTTGCTAAGAATTACCTTTGAACACTCAAACACCATCAACATCATCTTTTGGATGTGATAAATAAAAATAATAATAATAGTTGAGTTAAACAACTATTTAATGGATAAGTATATTTCCAAACCAGCTGTGGAATCAAATAGCAATTCATATGTTTCAAAATTTACCTGTAACTTATAGATTACAAAAAAAATTTCCAGTTAAAGAAGCCACTGAGGAGAAACTAATTTTGCACAGACACAAGGATCTTGCTTCTCGTTGCTGATACTCCTTTGAAAGAAGGTAGGTGACACAATATCAAGGCACTATTACACTCCCTTTTACAACTTCTTCATTCTATAGTATACTTTCATAGGTTTACAGAAATCTCCTGGTTTCCTAGCAGACATGGATCTAAATAGATAATGCTAACTTTTAGGCAGTTTATTTTTGCACTGTGCTTTTCAAACTTAAGAACTTTTAAATAAGATGTTACATTCTACCAATACAGAATGTAATGCTTTTTATAATAGAAGAAAAAAAAAGGCAACAGAGGTGAATGCACAGGCTTTGGAGCTAACTAATCACCAGCATTCACTATCTGTAAAACAGAGAACTCCTTTAAGATCAAGGTCAGAACAGGATAAACACAGAGAAAGTAATGTTTCAAATTTAATTAAAGGAAAGATACAGGTTTCAGATACCATTTTGGGAAGATGAGGAAAATTTAATTCAGATATTTGCCACACTCACCTCGGAAATATAACAGTGGATTTTTTCAAGAAGCAAAAATAAAATACAAAAAGGTAAAAATAAAATATAAAAAAGAGGTTACAAAAAAGAAAAGAAAAATCAAGATTGGAAAGAGAAAGAAAAAAAGGGGGGAAAGTAACTTCCAACTTTATACAAATATAAAATACATTAATCTCTTATTCTAAAATCAACAATAATGCACATTATTTCTATGATCATAAACAGTTCTAATTGTCAAATCCTTAAGTGCTTATTTCATTCAGTTTATAGTACAAAGTCCAACAGTAGTTTCCAAGTAGAAATAAACTTAGGCAATTTTGCCATATCAGCCAATTCCCTGAGCTTCAACATCCATTCTTCTACTGAAGGAATTTGAGAATCCTTCCATCTCTATGCATATAAAAGCTGTTGTGATATAAACAAAGACCCACATTTTCTTTTCATCAGTTTATCCATCAACTCTAAAAAGAAAACGGCAAGGATAGTTTTTGCACAAGACTGGAAAACAGAAAAAATACCATCTGAAAATAAGTTGATACAAAAATATTGGATTGTGCTAAAATGGATAAACTTACAATGGAATTAAAAGGCAAGGATGAATAAGAATATTATGCGGTTTGGGATAGATGGTATAAATGGGTAGAACACAGAAGTAAGAATTAATGTATAGGAATAAACGTAAACATATATATTATTGATGACACAATATTGTTAATGTAAATAGAGATGTGCAAAGTTTTGAATTAATTAATTAAAAAGAGAAAGAAAACTTCTAGTTATAATTGTATATTTATTTTAATTATATTTTAAATGTACAATTGTATATTTATTTTAAGAATTCTCTGAACTAAAATACATATATGGTCTCAATATTTCCTAGCTTTTTGACATCTTTAGCAATTCATCTTATACATCTTTGACAATTCATCAGATGTTAAATACTGGAAGAACATCATCTTATAAAAGTTCTCTTTCAAACTATAGTTCAATCCTCTACTCCTTATATATTAAGTTAGAAGATAGGCTTCAAGATCTAAAAGGATCTTGACAGACTTGAAGGCTGGACCAACAAAAAGCAATTTACTGGGGTGAAAAGTAAGGTTTTACACTTAGGCAAGAAAAAAACAAATGCATAGGTATAGAATAGGTGGTGTGTGGCAATAAATAGCAGTATTTATTGTGTAGCAGTAAATGTGAGAGGAATCTAGATGTCCTAATAGGCACTTCTTAAATATAATCCAACAATGTTGTGTAGTGGTCAAAAAAGTCAATGCAGTCCTAGGCTGCATCAACATAGAGGTAGTATCAAGACACATGAAATTAGGACCACTTTATACTGCTTTGATAAGACAACGCTTAACCAGGGATATTTTTATTGGGTATCTTACCTGAAGGATACAATAGAGAATTGACATATTTGACTATTAATGTTTTAACTGCAGCTAGAATTGTATTTGCTCAAAATTAGAAAAATGAAAACATCCTGACAGAGGAGAAGGTGATTAAGAAAATAATGGAATGTGCAGAAATGAGTAGATTAACACTGGCAATTAGAGAGCAAGAAGAAAAGGAATATTATAAAATATGGGATTTATTTTATCAATGGCTAGATAGAAAAATGGGAAAATGAAATATATTATAAAATAAATATAATACAATAGTAAATATGATACAATAGTAATGATATGTTACAATTGATTATTATGGGAATGTAATATAATATGAATTCGAATTAGTTAAAACTGTGATTTGCTCTAAAAGTATAATGTGAACTTGTAATCAAAGTCTAATGATGATATAATAATAACACAACATGACATGGAAAGTTGATTAATATAATTTGAATATAAATTTAAATCTAAGAGGGAAAGTCTATAGATATTATTCACAAGAAATATGTACCATCTGACACACTGTACAGTTGAAAGGTTTTATTTGTTGTTTTATGTTTATGTTTATTGTCAAAAAATAAAATAACTTCTTTACAAAAAAAAAAAAAGATAAGACCACAATGGAATATAATATTCAGTTTTAGTCACCAGGTTTTAAGAGTCTAGAAAAAGTACAGAGTAGACCAACAAAGATCAATAGAGGGCTGAGGTTAAAATATATGATGAACAGGTGAAGGAAATTGAGTATGTCTAGTCTAATGAAGAGA
Source organism: Laticauda laticaudata (assembly GCA_004320025.1). Classification (NCBI taxonomy): domain Eukaryota; kingdom Metazoa; phylum Chordata; class Lepidosauria; order Squamata; family Elapidae; genus Laticauda; species Laticauda laticaudata. Next base: position 34,977 of record BHFT01027780.1, read on the forward strand.
AGGACCAGGGATGATACCAATCATTCAATATTTGAGGGGCTGTCACAAAAAAGAGGGGCTGGCCTATTCCCAAAAGCACCTGAGGGCAAGACCAGAGGGAAGAGATTTTATTAGTAGAAAATCAAATGAACTAGTTCAATCAGTTAATGATCCTAGCACAAAAAAAACCTCCAATTTTTTTTAATCTAAAATACTTTCTAAATGCACTGTTTTTTAAAATAATGGATTATGTATAACAAATATAATACAAGGGGAAAATAGAGTTTATTACAGCATGATCAATTCCATGCTATCATCATTATCACCATATATTCCACATTATAACCATTACAGTCCCAAATCAACTACTTAAACTCATGATAAAAGCTATTTTATAACTAATTTTGCCTAGTTGTATATATTTAGAATAAATAGAATGTGAAAGATATTGTAGTTTGAAAAGTTTGAAATGCAAAATGCTATCTCTTGAACATTCTGCTCTAATTTCAAAATTGGATAGGCTTCGTTCTTTTAAAAATGAATTATTCTATCTAATTTGGACAGTAGAAAGTGTTTCAAAGGCTGAAGAGCTCATTATGAAAATGCTGAAGATGAGCCAAAGTAAAACAAAGCAAAACAAAACCAGCATCTATGTACTGTGAAACTATTGTATAGTATATTACATGGAGAAAATCTAGGATTATCATTACTTGGATTGGGAAAATAGAAAGTAAGGGAAAGAAAGAGGACTTTCTACTTCAGAAATATTCTATATTCTACAACATATTCTTCCATGACTACACTGAAAATATTTAACTATTTATGAATTCCCTGCAAGTATTTATATATTTATTTTTCCTTGTCCTTTTGTACTCTAACCTCTTTCAAAACTCAGTGACATTTTGTTACATTTTTTTTTAAATGTGGGAGTTTTGCCTAATTTGGACAATGATCTTATATTCTAGCAAATAAGTCATGGTAGAATGGTTAGTTGGTATTATTTATTATTTTGTCCTGTTAATTTTAATCAGATAACCAATTACAGACCATCAGAATTGGAAGGGAGCCTTGTAGGTCATCTAGTCCAACCCCCCGCCCAAGGGTGAGACCCTACACCATTTCTGACAAATGGCAGTCCAATCTCTTCTTGAAAGTCTCAAGTGATGGCACTCCCACAACTTCCGAGGGCAAGCTGTTCCATTGGTTGATTGTTCTCACGGTCAGAAAATTTCTCCTTATTTCCAGGTTGAATCTCTCCTTGTTCAGTTTCCATCCATTATTCCTTTTCTGGCATACAGGTGCTTTAGAAAATAGCTTGATCCCCTCTTCTCTGTGGCAGCCCCTCAAATATTGGAAGACTGCTACCATGTCTCCCCTGGTCCTTCTCTTTGCTAGACTAGCCAAGCCCAGTTCCTGTAACTGTTCTGCATACATGTCTTCATAGAAAAATGAGAAAGTCCAGTTGCCTTTTGAAAAAAGATCTTTGAGATATGAGTTCCAAACACTTTCGAAAAAGCAATAATGAAGGAAATATAGCAGTTAATATTTCATTTCATTATTGGTTCCCTTTTTCTTTTTAATTTCCCAGCCTCTCTTTTGTCTTTGCTCTAGAAAGCTCCCAATTGGTTTCAGGCCTTCCATATGATAGCCCCATAGCTTGTATTTTGAAACATGAATTCCAACACAAACAAAAATATATTTACCAATAAAAGAAAATACTTGTAGCTTAGGCTTGAACTGTAGGGTTCTTGGTGCTCTCTGAATTTGCAGATGTTTCATTACCTAACTAGGTAACATTATCAGTGTTGATGTATTGATCAACAGCACCCGTGATATTACCTAGTTTGGGATTGAACTGTCTGTAAGCAAATAACCAAGCTCAGAGAGTGTCAAGAACCCCACAAAAAAATATTTAGTTACTATTGAAAACTAGCTGACATAAAAACTAATATTTAATGAATATATTGTAGGCGGAGTCAAATACTTCAGTGGAAAATGAAGTATTCCACTTTGATTTTATAGAATAGCACAATAGAACTGTTGTAATAACATAATTCTGAAAATTCTTCTGAACTGCCATGAATTCATAGTGGAGTTTTTACTTCATATTGTGAATGTTATTTTTTTTTACTACTGGTTCTGTGGGTGTGGCTTGGTGGGTGTGACATGTCTTGGTAGGCGTGGCAGGGAAAGGATCATGTAAAATTTCCATTCCCTCCCCACTCCTGGGGGAAGGATACTGCAAAATCCCCATTCCCTTCCCATCCCACTAACTGCTTTCCAGCTCTGTTCTCTTGTGCAGGGTAACAAAAGAAGACCAGGCCGAACACTGGCACTTGGGAGGCAGGGAATAGATGGGGACAGGGACAGTCAGAGGGGGTATTTGACGGTTCTCTGAACTACTCAAAATTTTCGCTACCGGTTCTCCAGAACTGGTCAGAACCTGCTGAATACCAGCTCTAATGCTATGGTGACTAAATGTAAGACACTTTTTTATGGAAAAATTGTGAAGGAGCAGTTTGGTTCAGGTGCTAATCTAGGACTTTACATTCTAATCCTGCCTTAGACACAAAAATCAGCTGGTTGGGGCAGCTATTCTCTCAGCCCAACCCACCTCACAGGGTTGTTATTGTGAGGAAACTTAGGAATGAAGTTAGGCATGTTCTGCACCTTGAGTTATTCACAAATAATAATAAAGTTGAGATCAATCAATCATTCTGTAATTTGGGAGGGGGCAAATCTTTTATTTACATTACATTTCCTGTCCATATTTTTCAAAATGAATTTAAGTTTAAATATAGGATTGGGCGGGGGGGGGGGGNGGGGGGGGGGGGGGATACGAAGAAGTGAATGAGGAAAAGTACATCACATAGAAATGGGTGGCAATGGCTTCCTTTGATGGAGACCCCTCACATTCTGGATATAAAATATTTCAACTTCTACCTTCAAAATAACGTTATACAGAATTATACACCAAAACAAGTAGTTATAGGGACAGTTTTTCTCCACATGCCATCACCCTGCTAAACAACTAATTCCCACAACACTGTCAAACTATTTACTAAGACTTTATTACTGTTATTTTTCTCATCCTTCCTATTACCTATCTCCTTTTCTACTTATGACTATAACCTTGTTGCTGGTATCTTTATGATTTATATTATTTAATTTAATATCCCAGTATGATTTTGATTGCTCATTTAGTATCAGAGGTGATAATCAGCAGGTTCTGACCAGTTCTGAAGAACCATTGGTGGAAATTTTGAGTAGTTTGGAGAACCAGCAAATGCCATCTCTGACTGACCTTGCCCCCATCTATTATCTGCCTTCTGAGTCCCAGCTGATTGGCTGAGTCTTCTTTTGTTGGCCTGCACAGGAGAATGAAGCTGGAAAGCAGGTTAGTGGGATGGGAAGGGAATGGGGATTTTGCAGTAACCTTCCCCCAGGAGTGGGGAGGGAATGGAGATTTTACACCAAGCCATGCCACAGCCACCAAGCCACGGCCACAGAACTGGTAGTAATTTTTTTTTGAATCCCACTACTGTTTAGTATCCTATGACTTTCAATAAGTGTTGTATCTTACGATTCAGGATGAATGCATTTATGATGACTATGATCATGATTTATATATTTTATGTACACTGAGAACTTATGCACCGAAGAGAAATTCCTTATGGGTCCAATCACACTTGGCCAATAAAGAATTCTATTATTTCTTATTATCTTTGATTAGGACCTTCCCTGCCTCTCTTCCTGTTATGAACATGTTCAAACCTTCCTGTGTTTTGGAAACAGTCAAGATTGATTATGGGAGCAATTATGAAAATATTGCCATTGTACAGTATGGAATTTATATTGCTTTTTAAATAAACAAACACTTGTCAAAAGAGTGATCCTGATTTCTGTCCCACTTAAAAAGAAAACCCAAATAACATGCATAAATTATAGACATTTTCAATGAAAACTCCCCAGTGAAAGACCTACGGTAGGATATGCACATACAAAAGAGTATTGTGGATATTTGAGCCACTTTGGTTATGAATTTATGGCCATGTTATAACTGTTCTTGTCTTTATGGTTTACAACATGGCAGCTGATGTTATCTAAGGCCTTCTACATCTAGACAAGCATACATTATTATTTCTAAAAAAAATATTTATCCAACAGATGTTGCCTCCTATGCTGTAGGAATTATTTTCTCAATTAACATAATTTTTGATCTGTGTTTCTTTTTTTAAATTCCCTCTGCAACTATTTCCTCCTCAACACTAATATGGATACCAAATGCATGCCATTGTTATTTTGTTAAAAAAAAGTCTAGAGGGGTAGTGAATAAACATAGTGATTAGGTATTTCCACCCAAAGTGGAATTTAAAAAAAAAAGAATCTGTTCCCATTGCATAGGTAAATAAAAATAATAATAATCCAAAACTGAGTCCCTAATTCAAATCTACCCAGAGAAAACACTTCAAATCTGTAGCAAATAAAATCACCGATTTTCCAAAAATACTTTCCCATGGAAACTCAGTTCAGCCATAAAAATATTGAGGCAGCCAAGGAATTATCTGTTAGCAATCAGAGAAGCCATGATAGCAGCTGCAATTGAAGTACTAAACCCTGCTTCTTTTTTTTAAACCTCCTTGGATGTGTGATTGCACACCTGACTTTATTAATTCCTCTGCTGCAGATGCCCTCAGCATGATTTTGCCTTATATCCCCAACTGTACATGTCAGCAGATGCCTTGAATTTAATTCTCAGGAGGTTGAGATATTTTAAAAGTTTTCCTAGCTTTCTAACAGTTGATAAAATAAGTGACTTTCCAAGTTAGACTGGACTTAGTCTTTGCTAACTTCCTAATGTGGTTTGAAAAGGGAGGGCTACAATTTCAGATCCAATCCCATAACATTTAGGTATAACATATTACAGAATAGCAATGCACCAAACCTTTATCTTGCTTGCTTCCAAATGATCTTGCTCAATCTGATGGGACAGAAAGAACTTTTCTTCTTTCTGTTGCACTGAATGTGGAAAAGAAGCTCTGTTCTTTTTGTTCCCACTGCTGCTATTCTATTTTTACATTTCTTTATACTCCCCCCCCCAAAAAAGGGGGGTACAAAACTAGATTTATTCTACATTTGGCCATATATCAGGTAAAGGTAAGCATGCACCATAAAACAATTGTCTGGATCAACCTATCTTGTTATCCATTTAAATAAGAGGGAGGGGAAAATCAATCAGGTTTGGGTGGTATTTCAAAGACAAGAGTTTTCGAAATATCATCCATAAATTGTACTCAGCAGTTATTAACATAGTACTGATCTAGTAGAATGCTCTCTCTTTCCCCTTCTGTCTTTGAATTTAACTTTTAAATCTATTTGACAAGTGTCACCATCTCTAACACAATTGTTCAAGCAAGAGTTCTTATTAATATTCCAAGCCATATTTTTCTTCAGCCTGCTACCAATCTGCTAAAATAAGGAAAGAAAAAAAAATCAGATGCCCCCATTTTTTCCTCCTCCTCCTCCTCCTCTTCCTCCTCCTCCTCCTCCTCCTTTTGCTGTTTGGAAATGATTACATAATTCCACCTTGGATGACAGCCATAACAAGTCCTTGCTTCCTAGCCAGTCGTATTCCAGAAACCTAACTAGCTACAAAGCAATTATCCCAGTACATTTGTCAAAACAATGTGACACATGCCCAAGTGCAGTGTTTGTAACAATGCTCCAATGATATTTCTAAAGTATCACTTAATTAAGTTGTTCTTCATGCCCTAAATACTAAATCAGTCTTTCTGTCCTTGCTGATTGTCTTCTGGGACATGAAGCTTTCGAGTAGTCCCTGGGACTGTGTACATGCAGAATAGGAGCAATAATTAAATAATAATAATAATAATAATAATAATAATAATAATAATAATAATAATAATAATAATAATAATAATAATAGTAATAATAATAATTATTATTATTAGCATCCCAAGTATATGGAAGCTGTTTCCTTGGAGGGAATATTTGTTTAATAAAAGAACACATGAAAGCTTTGAGAATAACATGCAAAAAGAAATTAAAGTTTTTTTTTTAAATTAAACAGACTATATGGTAGATGAAATTATGCAGAAATGTAGTTGGAATAATAACAAGACTAATAACTTGAGTCCCGCTTCCTGGAAGGGAAAGGACGTGGATAGTTTAAACTTCTATATTGCAAGCAAAGATAGAAGAAAGTAGGCAATAGATACTGTGTTACTTGTAAAAGCGTTCATACTGTAGGCTTTATTACAGAAATTGAAGGGTAAAATAATACTTAATGAGGGTACTAATGAGCTCACATAACTTCAGGGTATGTTAATCTGCAGAAGATTAAGGATGTAACATGAAAGAAAGCTTCATTGTNTGAGGGTACTAATGAGCTCACATAACTTCAGGGTATGTTAATCTGCAGAAGATTAAGGATGTAGCATGAAAGAAAGCTTCATTGTTTCTGAAATTTTATTTCACAATTTCCAAGGCTGGAAGATGGGAATCCATTTGTATACTGGAGTTTCTGCTCAAAAGCAGTGGCTGCATTGTTGACCTTGTAGACTAGCTTACCATGACCTTTTGTTCTGTTTTACTGGGTTTTCAAAAACTGTCCCAAACAGATTTGAAGAGCTATATCATAACTAGCTGGGGACAGCTTTTGAAGCTTATCACAGGAAAAAGAAGGCAACAAATATTAGCGTTGGTCAAAGATAGGTCAACTCAGTTTGCATCTAAGTTATTAGTTCAAAAATATTTGGATCCACCTGGTGTAGCTAGATAAATATATTTTATGTATATATGGTTTTACTTTCTATTCCTGACATGTTTTCTGAGAAAACTGGAGTTACATCCTCCCAACAACTAACATGGGAAAACATAAACTCTGACTGGCACGTATAAATTTTACTATGTTTTATGACATAATGGGACAAATTGGGTGGAAAGCTAGATCATTATCAGAGGATAAAGCTTGACAACTACCATTGAAATTTGTTATGAGATTTTCTTTTCTGTACTCTTTTCTGCTCTGGATTATTAAAGTATCCATTAGGAATATGTGAACCCTGAAAAATCCAGTCTGGATTACCAGTTCGTTTTGGAAAACTGATCCAGATTGTTATTGTCAATTAAATTAAATTATTTAATCTAGGTTTCTATAGAAGAGCCATATAGAGTAGAAATGTGACATAAAAATAAATAAAACTTCCAAATTAATTCTGAATGTATATAATAGGGCAATCTTCTTGTTAGGATATTCTGGTGTCATGTTGCTCAAGTGACCTTAAAGCTGAACTGACCTCCTTATGACATTATGACCTTGGCAATAAAACAGACATGGATGTGTTATTATAAGAAAGTCCAGTTGCCTCTTGAAAAAGCACAACAGGACAGAAACCATCCTGTGGAAAGCACAGCTCCACAACACAGTCCTTTCAGCAGTTCCAAGAAGGCTCCACACCCATTTGCACTACTCAGGTGATCCTGAGGACTTAGAAAAACCTCTAAGTGGCCTCAGTGACCATCTAAAAGAATGCAAATGACCAGCTGTCTGCAAAGAGTATTAATTCTTCCATTCCGTACCATCCAGTCAAGAAGCTTATTGGATGAGAAGCAAAACATCCTCAAAGAAAAACAAGAAAGTCCAGTTGCCTCTTGAAAAAGCATGTTTGGATATTGCCTTTGAGTATTTTAATTTTGATCTAATTTTAAAAAAACCCACTTTCCAGTCCAGTCTTCAGCTCTTTGTGTACTAACTAGCCTATGACCCTGGCAAGGCTGACCCACTATTTCTACTTGATAAGATTATTGTTCATGGTTGTCCAGGGCTGATTCTTGAGGGCAAGTAGTCAGCAACGATAGCATGTAACATCAAAGACATCATAGTAGAAACCAGGAGATGGTAAGTTCTAGTCCTGCTTTGGGCACAAAACCAACTGGGTCACTTTGGGCCAGCCCCTCCTCTTTCAACCTTGCCAAGAAAATTTCTTAGACTTGTCCAGGAAGTCTATGAGAATCAGATAAAATTGAACAGAAGAAAGAAAAGTCTTAGGTGAAACATATGGCTGTTAAACTGGAAGCTTTTCTGTTTCCAAAATTAACTCCTTAAACTTTGATGGGTAATCTCCTATTTCTATGAATACAAGGTTTATATCACCCAACTCTGTGCATTTAGTTGTCACACATAGTCTAACTCAATTACATTGAGGGCTGCATCAGACCAATGTGGGGGTATGGGAGCTTGGCCAGGTTGGGCATGGCCAGTTTGACAACATTGGTGGTGTCCTGAGGAAGCCTGGAGGGATCCTCCTGCAGTCCTCTGCCAGCAAAAACAAAGCCAGGGAGCCTGAGCTTCATTTTCACTGCCAGAGACACCATGGGCTGGTCCTTCACTATTTCAAGGCCCCATGGACTAGATCTAAGCACCCTATGGGCTGGATCTGGCCCCAGGCCTTGAGTTTGACACCTATGTTCTAACTTGAAAGGATCATATCCAACAACCATTTACAGATCCCCATCAATAAAGAAGTATTTGAATCTAATCCTTTAGTAACCTGAAATTTGAGAGATGAATAGCAGAAATTCAACATGCATTTTCACATCTTTACAGTTATTTATTTATTTTGATCACCATTATACTCCTGGATCAATTGTGATAAAGTAACTTAAGTTCTCATAACCTAAAAAGCAGCAGGATTTGGAGATAACCTCACAATGAACTGAAAAACACAAGAAAACTTGCTCTTCGGAAGAGAATTGGCAGAACATTTTGGTGTAATTTTTTTGCAACCAGATGCTAATTAATTCTGGGATGCTTTCCCATTGTTATTTTGGAAAGCCATCTAAATGATTAACATAAAGAGTGGAACTATTTTGATCTTTGGAGGAAGGCATTTGTTAATTTTCTTTAATGTTCCAAAGGAGTTTTACTAAGTATTAACAGAGAATTAATCCTTCCTGCTAATATAGGAAGTTCTGATAAGGATTTTTTTTTTGTGGTGGCGCAGTGGTTAGAATACAGTACTGCAAGCTTCTTCTGCTGACTTCCAGCTGCCTGCAACTTGGCAGTTCAAATCTCACCAGTATCAAGGTTGACTCAGCCTTTCATCCTTCTGAGGTGGGTAAAATGAGGACCCAGATTGTTGGGGACAATAGGTTGATTCTCTAAATCGCTTAGAGCAGACTGTAAAGCACTGTGAATTCTAAATATAAGGTGTAGGCCATGTTGCAAGGATGTCAGACCATCACATCCTGAAACAACTCCTCTGTGGTGAGCTGTCTCAAGGAAATTGATCACACGGGAATAATGGAAGCAATACAAAGACACACTGAAAGCATCATTCAAGTCCCTGGACATCGACGTCACTTCCTGGGGAAACCCTGACACAAGATCTATTGACATGGCACACACTGATACATCAAGGCTGCCGGACATTTGAAGACAAAAGAAGTACTTCAGCACAAAAGACAGGAGCACTCTGCAAAGCCAGAGCTGAAAATGCTGCAACAATGGTGCCCACACATGTCTGCCCAATATGTGGCAGAACATTCCATGCCTACCTAGGCCTTACAAGCCACCTGTGGACACATCATGGACAGCCCACAACCCATTAGATGTCAAGGTCCTCTTTGAACATGATGGATGAACATCAATTCTAAGTGATACTGCTATTGTTGTTTAACATGAGGTTTTTTAAAAAAAAAAACATGAGAAGTTGCTTTGTAGCAACTTCTCAAGGAAGATAGTAACTTAAAAGAAATGACAGCAAAGCTTACTCTTGTCACCTGAGACTTTGGTAAGTTGGTAAAAACATTTGATTGAGACTTGTCCTCTAGTGTTCCAGATGCCATTACATGCAAATTATCAGATAGTTTGCGGCATAAATCATGGCAGATAAAAGTTTAATGAAACAGGTCGATATTTGCTGTAATAAAAGAGCAAATATCAAATTTGAAGATGTCATGGAGATTTGGCTCATCCTGGCAGTTCATGCAAAAATATATATAATGAGCGATATACAACTTTCAACCAAACACAAATTTTATTTTTTGTACCAATTTTATTGGTACAAAATCTTGTTCCTTCCCTTGTAAAAGTTGACTTGTATAAAAAACAAAGTGTCCATAATAAAATACCAATATTATGCTATAAAAATATTTTGGAAATATGTTATTTCTTGTCTAATGATTTTGTTCAGTTTAGAAAAGGTGAGTTCTTAAAGCTTAAATTCTTATTTATATTGAGAAAAAATTACTGGTAAATGAGAAGACTATTTCTTTGTTCTGTGTATTGGCATTCAAAAGATCTTTAGTTCTATGCATCCTAACTAGGTCATTGGATAGATCCAATCCGATGAAATAGACCAACTATGGTTTGTAAGAAAATTAATAATTTCAATTTCTTTTTCTGAGAACTGAGATCTCTGTTCAATTCTGGTATCAATTCATTTCTATGGTCATTATTTAGAGTACACATGTACAAAAGTGGGGGGCAAATTTTATTATACAGTATATGCTATTTCCAGAGGAGAGAGAATTTTTAAAATTAGAAATCTCATGTGAATGGATTATCCATATGCAAATCATGAACAAAACAATTATTGGATATATTCCCCAAGGCAGATAGTTAAAGAAATATGGATCTATTTCAGACAGAAAAGATTGCAATCTGACATTTACATGTGGATGGCTTAGCTTAATGAAGCTCAAGAATAAAGAAAACTATTTTGAACCAGGTACTTATAGAGTTGCTATCTCAGCAGTTTTCTCCTTATGAAGATGGCTTCTCACTGCAAAGTCTAGAAATCTAGAAAGACCTGCATCTCGAGAAAACCTTTGAGGGATGACCCCAAAACTGGTATTGGAAAATAAGTTTTACATCATTGATATATTGTTCTTTATCCTTTCTCTTTATATATTACTCTTGTGAAACATTATTATATATACCATCAGCCACTTAGAGTCACACTGAATTGAGGCAAGGTATACATTTAATGAACAGACAAATTGTTCCAGTGAAAGAACTTAAGCATTTTCCAAATATCTTAATTTCATTGAGTTCTGAGAGGGGGGGAAAGAAATAATAATAACAACAACAACAACAACAACAACAACAACAACAACAATAATAATAATAATAATAATAATAATAATAATAATAATAATAATAATAATAATAATAAAGAACAATGACAACAACAACAACACTTAGGTTTTTAAACTGTTTTACAGTGCTTTAAAGCCCTCTCTAAGCAGTTTACAGAGTCAGCCTCTTGCCCCCAACAATCTGGGTCCTCATTTTACCCACCTTGGAAGGGTGGAAGGCTGAGTCAACCTTGAGCCTGGTGAGATTTGAATTGCCAAACTGCAGGCAGCCAGCAATCCACAGAAGTAGCCTTCAGTACTGCACTCTACCCACTGTGCCACCGATTGATAGCTTTTACCTGGAGAGATTAAAGCATTTTAAAAGATAGTTTATGCCAAATGTCTGGCTGCATCTAGCACCATGATAGATGAATTAAATATGAAAGTATCAGGCTTTCTGCTGATTGATAAAAAAATACTAGCATTCTTATGAAGAATTGATTCAAGATCAACGTTGTAGATGGGTATCTCTGCCCTGTAGTCTAGCATCTTTTGGCATTTAGGATTGATTATTTCATGTCCATTAGGAATAGACAAAGCAAGGTTTAGTAGGGACTGACTATTTATAGACACACTAAAAAAATCCCACCCTTAATCAGGGATGGGATTTTCTGGTTTGAACCGATTTGGGTGAACCTCTTGTTCCAACGATCAGCTGGGTCCGAACCAGTTCACTCCGACGAGCATGTGGGCCTGCCTGCCCACTCCTGCTCTTTCCTGTGCTTTATGTCTTTTTGTTAGAGCACAGCTGATTCGTGCAGCAAAGCAGTTTGCCACACCTCAGCTGTTTTCTTTAGCTGCAGTTGAAGGTAAGTATTAGCTTTTTTAAACACAGAATACACCCACAGAGCACACATTTGACACACGCACGCACTCACCAAACTGGTTGTTATACTGGTTGAATCCCCCCTGCCCTTAATATATTATTCCTTGAAAAATACCACTGTGGATTCCTCAGCAACCTCTTCTTAAGTGTTAATGGGCACAATCTTATGCTGGCTTCCTTGGCCTGGCTCATAATAAATGACATTGAAGACTTCTAGTTTTTTGTGTGTGGCAGCCAGTTTTGCATATTCACCAGAAAATTAATTGATAAGACAAACAATGTGGTGCCCCTGGAATCTTTGAATTGTTTATTTTATCATTTTGCTCATAACAAGCTGTGCCTTCCTCCCCCAGAGTCCTCAAAGTCACAGGAAACAGAAGTTAAGAGAGAAACCGCTCTCATGTCTGTCGCTCTGCAGATCTGTTCTACCAAATCTCTGTAAAAAGTTAAATGTGCTTGGGTTTTTTTTTTGTTGTTGTTTTTTAAGAATAAGTACCTGGATAAATCTGCTTTTTTATCTGTTGGATGTCTCTCTGTCTCCTTGTTTTTCCCCTACATAGTTCTCATTAGACGGGAGACCAAACTCATTCAGAGAGACAGACAGACAGACACACACACACACAGAGAGAGAGAGAGAGAGAGAGAGAGAGAGAGAGAGAGAGAGAGAGATGTAGCAGGGAGAGCAGCGGGGCAGTCCTTCTCAACTGAGCGGACGACCTCACTCACACCCGACGCACATGAGAGAGAGAGAGAGAGAGAGAGAGAGATGACTAACAAATTCTCTTCAGTGCTGGTTTTTTTGCCTCTTTTTACAAGCAGGGTTGTATGAATTAGACCCAAGGCAGTTCAAATGTAGCTTGCTGCAGCTTTTTGTCTTCCCTACAAGTAGGAATCCAACCTGAATAATTTCTGCAAGTGTATGGTTGGAAAATATGGGGAAAAATTTAATAAAGGAACTATAATCAATTTTTCTTCTTATGTTTACATATTTAGAGTTGGTTTAAATGTGTACCCAACTCTTATATTCAAATTCAGCCTGATTCTGTCAGATTTTCTCTCCTAAGTATCACCTGCCAGTGGAAAAACAACAACAAAGCACCGCAGATTAGAATGTATAGCAAGGTGAAGATGAGAATTCATACTTTTTTGTTATTTCAAAAGTGTTATCATTTGAGTTATCATAAAAAGCAGACTGACAAGGAAGTAGTTCACTCCTCTTTTTATTACTACTACTACCGGTACTACTACTACTACTACTACTACTACTACTACTATTATTATTGAAAAATAATTTCCATTTTTAAAAATGGTAATTATTTTTCAATAATTAATTTATTAATAATTAATTAATAATAAAGTTCAAGGTCTGGGTGTATTTTTTCAACAGGTTGTCATTCCTATGGGTAGAATTTTTGTGTGATGTTATGCTCCTGCCATAGAAGACTTCCCTGAACCTTGTGGGAGATGATTTCCATGGCTAATCTTTGTCCAGTCACTTTCTCATTCATCCAATCTGGGGAAAATATGTCATGCAAAAGTTTTTTTCTGTCTTCTGCCTGACAATGAAAGTATCAGTTTTCTGATAGATCTGCTTAACAATGAGATAACGTCCATGGGAATCTTCACATGAATAATTAAATTAAAATTGAGATCCATCCAAGGCAGAAATGAATTCTCAACATTAAAATTATGAGACCAAAAAGATTTTTCCCAGGAATTCTAACTTTATCTCTCATCAACCAACTTTTATTTCTCCTTTTCCTTTATTTTTCCTCTTTCCCTTTATCCCACTTGTAATCTGAAATTTAGATCCACAAGAAAATCCTGGTTTCCTTTTGTCATTGATGAAAGAATTAATGCAGGAGCCAATCCAATCTGCAAATTGGATCCTGCAACATTATCCTGGGATGCATAAATTTGCCTTTATTTGGGAAAAAGGACACTGTGAAACCTGAATATATACAAACACATCCCTTTTCACACCCCTTATAAAACCAATTCCCTGAATCCCATTTTCTCTGTAGCCTACCCTTGAGAACAAAGCTTTTGTTCTTGAGAATAAAATAACTTTTTTACATCGCTAAAAATGCAACATGTGGTTTAAAACACTTTCATGACTTCATTTTGATAGATGTTGATATACTGAAGAGAAATGTTTCCTTGATATAACTTGCTCTGAAGGACAAATTCAGCTGACTAATTGAAGGCTCTTATTAGAAATATCCACATACCAAGTTTTCCTGGTTTGTCATTATATAGAAAACTGAAATTGCATGACCAAAAGTTAAATTGAAAGAGGGTCAGCTTCATTTTGGACTTAAAATAGCACAATGATTTCTGTTATGTTTCAGCATGTGTAATTAGTCTTCTTTTCAAACCTCTCCGATTAATTAATTGCCTGCTTCTGTTGAAGAGTTTCCAAAGGCTATTTTTTTCTTCCTGAAGTTCAAGCCCTGCTTGTTATGTTGAAGACCTTATCCCACAAAAGTAGATGTCACCATTTTTTTTCTTTTACCATTAATAGAACTGCTTATTGATTTTTGTCCGTGGAGTACCTGGTTAATTTTGCTAATAAGGCAGTTGAATGCCTGCAGGATCCTCTTCTTGATTCCTTCATTTGGAGAATTTTTGAAAGCTTCCAAAGACCATAATTAACAAGACATTTAACTAATATAAAATGTTATGTTCCTAGCTGGTTTTACACTTTTTCTTACTAACATAGAAAACATCACAAAGAGAATATGGAAAGTGTCAGTGTTCCAAAGATTATCCATTCCAGCCAGTAATTCCAAGACAATCATAATCTCAAAGTAGTTTTATTAGAATAGAAACTTGGCACCTCTGTGGAATTCCGAAACTAAAAGTTTTCCCCAGACTTCCCACACTATCTCAACATACAAACCATCCCCCCCTTTTTTGTCATCACATCACATAAACCAATCCACAAAGTAAGTTCCATTTCTTTCTATGCCACATGCTTTAACCTTGAACTATCAAAAGAATTATATTTTGTCTGCTAAGAGCTACTCAATAAACATCACCCTGCCCCCAATTTCTCCTGCTAGGTGGTAGCAATGAATCATGATTCCATAGCTGACAGAAAGTATATGTATTGGAAAACTTATCACTGCCATATTAATAAAAAGATGAATGTGAAATTGAGTTTCTACATCAAGTCCAACTAGATGAACACTATCTGTTGAACAAGTGGATCTAAATGTTTACGGGCATTCTCAGTCATCCAGATCATCACTCATAAGAATTAATCAGCTTCTCATTAAGAAACCAAGAAAGAAGACAATTTTCATTCAGTTAAACCCCCTTTGTCCCAAAGGTTCAAGAGTCAACTAGACTTTCTGGTTTTCTTTGAAGACGTTTTACTTCTTATCCAAGAAGCTTCTTCAGAACTGAAAACCAGAAAGTCCATTTGCCTCTTTGGAAAAGGTACCTATACCTGGATGATTGCGAATCTCCATAGACATTTGGGACTCATACGTTTAAAAAAAGAATGGGAAATTTTTATGTGATCTAAAGAACTGAAATGAGCAAAAGAAGCAAAATATCTTCAAATAAAAACCAGAAAGTCCAGTTGCCTCTTGAAAAAGCACCTTTGGGACAAATGGGTCTACATGAATAATATAAAAAACTCTTCTATCTTGGTTTCTTAGTGAGGAGCTGATCAACTCTTATGAGTGATGACTATAATTGATAGAATTGCCTATCAAATTCATTGATGCAAACAGCATTTGCCATCACAACCATATCTTTTCGTACTGATTTCAAAAATCTGGATGAAATAAGTCCATTTAATCAAGATTGAAGTCTTCCAAACAGATTATAATAATTTAATTGATACACTGTTTGGTTTGTGTCTTAAAATTTGATTGAAATGCTATATTCAATTAGAAAGGACAAGAGGCATATATAGACTAGGCTTAATCTTAATTTTTAAATATAGACTGGTTGCATAGCGCTAAGGTGAGATAGACAAACATTCTGGGATTTGGAAATTATCTTCCTGCTGACCAATTCCACAATTTGCCAGGAAAACAATGTCTTGGCAGAAGAGAGAGAGAAATGACAGAATAAGTTGTCAAAAGTAGGCAGACTTTGAAGAGCTGAATTATATCACATTCACTAAAGCTAGTACTGGCACAAAGGTGAGACAACCTGAACATAAAAAGAAATGGCAAGATGTTAAATTTTATGAGGGTTTTTTTTTTTTTTGGGTGGGGGAAGAGGGGAATCATCTCTTGGCTTAATGTTACCTGAAGTGGCTGTTTTACTATTTTAGCTTTGGAAAGCTAAAATAGAAAGTCTTTGGAAAGTCTTGAAAAAAGATTACTAAACATATTGAAAAAAAGTGCATTACTGAAAACAAAGAAATATACTATGGACTTCATTGAAACCTATTTGATATTTCTTAAGTCTAGCATCTTCTTTAACTTATTTGAGAAGATTTATTCTTGCAAAAAGTACTACATTTTGATCATGTTTTGCTTAGGTCTGAAGGACAACCCCACATGCATATTAAATTCTGGCAGCTGCTAGGTAAAAATCAGTCTTTCTCAATACTTTAATTAATCTCAGCTCATTAACATCTCTGACTACCCTTTGAAAGAGGAAAGTCAAAGGAGAGTTCTAATAATTAGCCAAGGTTGGTTCCTTCCCTCTACTCGCCTTTTTAAAAAAAAATTCAAATTAATTTGTAAGAAAGTGAAACACTAAATATTTTCTCTCTTGGACAAAGTTCTTTGATCTGTAATCATGATGATAATATCTATGGATCATGACATAAAATAAATACTTACAAATCCAAATATAGAATGAACAGTGCCATAATGTTTACCACTCTCTCCAACATTCCTAAAACATGTTGGCATTTTCTGGCATTACACTGAGCATATTGTTATGTTATTCTACAAGTATTTAGCTCATAGAATAATAAGGAATTATTAACCTATAGTCCCAAAGGTACTTTTTCAAAAGGTAACTGGACTCTGTTTTTCCTTGAAGCTTCTTCTTGGATGAGTTCAGTTCAGTTCAGTTCTGAACTGAAGAAGCTTCTTGGATAGGAAGTGAAGCATCTTCAAGGAAAAACAAAATCCAGTTGCCTTTTGAAGAACCATTTTGGGACAGCCATGACCTGGATGACTGAGAATCTCCACAGACATATTGGCATCTAAATGAGAATGGATTTACAATTGTTCTAAATTACACATTTCTTTCTTTTGTTTAATACTTGGTTTTTCTAGTTCAATGCATTACATAGTGAGAAAGACAACCAGACAGCAGTATGTAAGATGGGTTTGGAGAAATTTAAATCCTGACACAGAATTTCAGTTCCAGCCTACCCTTTCCAGCTCCAAAATGATACTAACTCCACTATATGAAAACAGACAAATGCCTTGTGTGTCCAGTCACACTTGGCCAATAAAGAATTATATCCATCTGAGGAAGCAGAGTATTGCAGGAGTGTAACGTTGCATTGGGCATACAAACATTAATAAATTTCTAGATGAGACTTTGGGTTTTAGCTTCTTCAGTGACAGACTGAAACCTCATCTCTGCAAGGCTTTGATCCGTGCTTGCCGCTGGAGCACCCCGAGCTGGCTGTTTCAGGGCTAAGCCACCTCGTAGAGGTGGTGAAGAAGGGGGAGACTGTCTTCAGGGTTGAGGAGAGCCACATCTCTCCTCCCCAACTGGCCATGACTCCCTTTCCCAAAGGCGGTTGAAGCAGTGGTCAGAAATGGCCACCACAAAGAAGAACTCTACTGGAAAAGAATGTACAGGAGGAAGATAAGAAGAGAAAGTTTTGGTTGACTGGGTCAAAAAGCAAAAGCAAAAAAAAAAGAATTGAATGGAATTGAAACTATTAAAACAAAAACAAAAACATTGTTCCCTAAAGCCCCTGTCACACAGCACCAACGAATGGAAAGAGGATGTAAAACAGAGAGAAACACTTGCCATTCCGTTGGTTAATGTGATGCATCCGTTTCTGGTCTCACTGCGTCCGTTTCATACTCTCTTCCGTCCAGCATCCGTCTATTGACATTTCATCCACTCAAAAAGTTTTTGACACTGCACAAAACTTTATTGGTAGAAAATGTTTTCAACGCGTCCGTAAGACATTCCACTACGCATACGGGGAATATCCGTTAGACGTCCGTCGTCATTCCGTTACGCGTCCGCTATTTCCGCTAGCATCTGCTGCGCATCCGCGCAATTCACATCCACTCCAGCGGAAAAGGGACACAGGGAGGAAGCAAAACGGATGCGGAATGGACACGCAAGGTTAGTAGCACAGATGTAGAAAGGAGAATGAAAGCGGATGCAGCTCGCATACAAAGCTATTAAAACGGAAAAAAACGTTCATATAGGGGATGTATCTCGGATATTTAGGATGTCTGCAGGAAGCCTAGAGGATGCCAAAAGGACACCTAGTAGAAAACCTATATTGCCTTTTAAAAAGGGGGAGAAATCACCTGGATCTCACTTTCAGTCCAGCAGCCCTGCTGTGTAGACCTCTGCAGCCTTCATCTGGCTCTTGTCGTCTTCCACAGCATCCAGTCATCTCCACCATGGATCATCACACACTCCTTTTGGTAGACACCATCGTTCTCAACATGTGAAGCCATCTACAAGCTATTTCACCTGTTCTACGGTGAAGAATTAATCAGCTTCTAATTAAGAAACCAAGAAAGAAGACAATTTTCATTCAGTTAAAACCCCCTTTGTCCCAAAGTTCACGAGTCAACTAGACTTTCTGGTTTCTTTGAAGACGTTTTACTTCTTATTCCAGAAGTTCTTCAGAACTGAAAACCAGAAAGTCCATTTGCCTCTTGGAAAAGTACCTATACCTGGATGATTGCGAATCTCCATAGACATTTGGGACTCATACGTTTAAAAAAAGAATGGGAAATTTTTATGTGATCTAAAGAACTGAAATGAGCAAAAGAAGCAAAATATCTTCAAATAAAAACCAGAAGTCCAGTTGCCTCTTGAAAAGCACCTTTGGGACAAAGGGTTAACATGAATAATATAAAAAACTCTTCTATCTTGGTTTCTTTCTCTCAGAGAGTGGCTCAGTCCTGTGATGTTGAGAGCCCCTTCCTTCCAGGACATGGATGATCAGTCCCAAGACCGATGACAAATGTTTCTGAGGCGGGCTTGTGGTGTGGGGTGGAGGAAGGTGGAGTGTAGTGGGGCTGTCTGGTCTCCAGGTGAGCGAGGTGAGGCGTGGGTGGCATCTGTGCCATGGCGTGCATCTGTGGCATCTGTGGCATCAGTGGAACCTGGTGGCAACTGTTGGCATACGATGAACCTGTGGCTTGAGTGGGAAGGGCTGTTCGTGTGCTTCTGGAACTCCTGGTAGCCATAGCCTTGGTAGGGGTGAGGGCCTGTGGAAAGCCTTGAAGGGCTCCACCTGGGTGGAGGAGCAGACCTGGGACTGGGTCATGAGCAGGTTCAGCTGGGCCTGGAGGGTGGTGCAGATAGACCGTGATCCTCTAATTTATCACCTGTACTTGATTCAGACTGAGTCCATGAGGATCTTTTGGTTGATTTACGTGAGAAGGCTTGAGGTTTGAGGATGGTATGTCGGTGTGTACCAGCTGAGAGAGGAAGATCTGCGCTCCTTTTGATGGATTGTCCCTGATCTCCAGCAGGACAGTGTGCTCTGCCCCTCTTGGTCTGGCTCTCTGCCTGCTTTCTGTGAAGGTGGAGCTGGGGGTGGATGTGGGTTGGTCTCTGGTGAAGTGCCCTCTCCTTGCCTCCCACTGCGTAAGGGGGTCCTCCACGCGCTCCGCCACGGGGAGTGCAGCTTTCGGGGGGTCTCCATCGTGGGACGCTCCACAGATACCTGCCTGGCACAGAGCTGACTCTTGGCCAGAAGAGGACTGGCTCTCTGTGGGCTGCCTGAGAGAGAGAGTTGTCAGAGGGGCTACTCCTCGGGTAGCGGATCAAACCCTCCAAGAAGCTGCACTTGGCCATCACGTAGGTCTCCCGGTCTGTCACCTTGACCGTAGCCTGGCCAGATTTCTTGAGGTGCAGCTTCCCATACCAAGGTGTGCATGTGCTTCCACCAGCGAGGCAGCACCTCCGAAGTGTAGCCCAGGCCTCTCTGCCTTCTCTCTCCAAGCAGCCTGCTTCCTTTTTGGTGTCTTGATAGGAGCCTGTGTCCATAGGATCTCGTTCTTCCTCAGCCATTTCGAGCACTTCATCCTCATGTTCCTCTTTGATGGAGTATTGGCCTCTCTCCCGTTCTCGCGTACGCCTCTTCCTCCCTCTGGCAGGCCATCTGTGGCCCTCATCAGAGGGGCTTCGAGGTTGTAGGGGCTGCTCCACCACACCAACCACCACCACCAGCAGCAACAACAACAGTAGCAGCAAAAGCAGCACCAGCAGCACCAGCAGCACCAGCCAGCACAGCAGCACCTGCAGCCTGGATCAGCAGCAGCAGAGTAAGCCACCAGCAGCACCAGCGCAAAGGACCAGCGACCAAGAGCACCAGCAGGACCAGGAGCAGCACCAGCAGAGTAAGCACCAGCAGAAGCACCGACCAGGAGCAGCACCAGCAGAGAAAGCACCAGCAGAAGCACAGCACCAGGAGCAGCACCAGCAGAAGCACCAGGAGCAGCTCCAGCAGAATAAGCACCAGCAGAAGCACCAGCACCAGGAGCGGCCAGCAGAAGCCCCCAGCACCAGAAGAGTCCCGCCCGAGCAGCAGGAATCTTCCAGCAGAAGCAGAGTCAGGGCCAGGGGTGGGATGGTGGCCCCTGTCCTTCTTGCCAGGGCTGGCAGGAGTAGGCACAGTGGCTTCCTCTTCTTCCCCATGGTTTTGCTGAAGATGTGTCTGGCAGCAGGTCTTTCCTCTGAATGGTGACCTGCTTGCGAGCTGCATCCCTTTATATCCGCGGGCTGATGCAATGCATCCTCCCCGATGCGCAGTGAACGCTTTGCATCTGTTAGGCATTCCGCTCGGCATCTGTTCCTTCCGTTGCGCGTCCACTTCGCTGTGCTCCCCTGAGCCCTGTGGATTTCTCCATCTGCTTCCATTCCGCTTCCATCCACTAGGCTTCCGTGAACATCCGCTTTACCAACCCCACTACATGCCTCCCCACATCCTATCCATTTCCGTTGTGCCCGCTCTGCTTATGCAAATTTGGGGCACTTTTGAGATGGATAACAATGTGATTGGAACATTTTTTCATCCGCTGTGTCCTTTTTACATACATTTTGCATCCGTCGGCCTATGTGACAGGCCCTTAAGAAGATTTTTAAGCGACGGTGAAGGGAGAGAAAAGGGAAAAATATTTGCGTTCTTGTTTTCTCCTTTTCTATACTGACATGCTAAAGGACTTAAGCAAGAAATTTGGAAAAAAAATCCACTTTGACATTATAGGCATTTAATGCTGAAAATAAAAAGTCAAGAGGATGATAAAAGATTTCTAGATAATTAAAGCTTTGAAAACAGGAAAGGAGAGAAAAAGAATAAAAAGGCAGGATCTGGAAGGGGAGGATTACTGCCTGGAATTAAAAAGCACTTGCACTAAATCTCAACAAGACTTCAAAAGATACATTCTAACTGAAATATTGCCAACAAAAACCTCAGGAAGAAAAAGTGGCAAAAGAAATAGGAAGATATTACTTGGGACTATTGGATTACTTTATGATTTCTGGATTTTTGGTATTGTTGATTGAATGACTAAAATCAATTGGATGGTTGTTTAAAACTGTTTTAAAATGGCTCCATTTTTAGAAGGACTGAAAATGGAACTTAAAGAAGATGCACAAGAAGGGAGAGTTCTTTTGGCTTCATATTCAGTTTTTTAAAAATGGAGATTTGGAATTATGAGAAACAACAAGAAATGCCTGCAGAACAAGAAGATTGTGATAAAGAAGAAGCCATCTTTAATGAACAATAAGTATCTTAGATGGGGGGAAAAAAGGAAAGGGGGGGGAAAGAATGAAAAGTTTTAAAGTTGGGAAAAAAACTCAAAAAAATAGAGTTGAAAAATAAGTATTAAAATCAGAAAGCAACAAAAGAGGGAAATGCAGAAGAGACAATTAGAAGTATAGAGACAAGGGGTAAAAAGGGAGGGAGAAGATGAGAGGGAAGAAAGAAAGAGAAAAGAAGTTTATAAAGGACAGAAACAAAATATAGAGAAAACAGGACCTATTTTAGAGATAATGGATGGAAAATTTAATGGAAAAAAGGGATTCTGCAAAGGTACATAAGAAGTATTGTTTATATTAGAAAATAGAAATAATTTTAAGAAAATATGAAACAATGTATGATTAAAATGTCTGATAAAATAGCTATCGTAATCAGTGGAATGCTTGTCAATAAATAAATGTAAACAAAATGAATATTTAATAATTTTATAAAACATATGTGAAGAGAAATAAGGGAAAAAATTAATTATGGAGATTACATGTGTTTTTAAGGAAATATGATATTTGAATTGAAAAGAAGTGTTAAAGATGTTATGATTTTAATGATTATTAATGAATGAACTGAATTGGAATGGAATGCAGGTTTATGACTACATATATTTATAATCCTTTTTTTTTTTAAGAATATAGTGTGCATTATAAGAACGTACAAGCAGAATTCGATTGGAAGTTATGTATTATGTATTTATATGAAGATCAAAACTTTGGGGTATATATTGAAGTTTAAGGCGAGATCACATTGGCCAACAGATGCAAAACGTATGTCAAAAGGACACAGCGGTATGAGCAAATTTTCCATCCGTTGTTATCCGCTCTCAAAAGTGCCCCAAATTTGCCATAACAGAGCAGACAAACAATGGAAAGGAAACGGACGTGGGGAGAATGTAGCAGGGATGTAAAGTGACATTCGTAGGAAGCCTAGCGGATGGAAGCGGATGACACATTCTACAGGGCTTCTGGGGGGAGCACAGCCGAAGCGGACGAAGTAGCAGAAGGAACGGATGCAGAGCGGATGCCTTAGAGATGAAGCAGATGCATCACAGAAGCCTAAACAGATGCATAGAGGATGCCTAGCGGGTGCAAAGCATTCACTGCGCATGCAGGAGGATGAATTGCATCAGCTCCGCAGATATAAAAGGATGCCAGCTCGCAAGCAGTCAGCATCCAGAGGAAAGACCTGCGCTTCCAGAGACATCTTGAGAGAACACCATGGGGAAGAAGAGGAAGCCTGTCGCCTACCCTGCCAGCCCTGGCAAGAAGGGACAGAACCATCATCCCCACCTCCTGAGCTGACTTCTGAAGCTGCTGGTGCTGCTGCTTGCTGATGCCTGCTGGTGCTCCTGGTGTTGCTGCTGCTGGTGCTTCTCCTTCGGATGCTGCTGCTGTGCTGCTGGTGCTTCTCCTGCTGCTGCTGCTGGTGGTGCTTCTCCTGCTGCTTGCCTTGCTGCTTGCTCCTGCTACTGGTGGTGCTTCTCCTGCTGCTGCTGCTGTGGTGGACAAGCCCCAAGGCCCTCAAAGCCCTCGCTGCCTGAAGGCTCATGAAGCCCCTGCCAGAGGGAGGAAGAGCAAGGCAAGGAGAAGGGGGGAGAGGAAACAGTACTCCATTTCCCGAAGACCGATGAGGAGGAGGTGCTGGAATGGCTGAGGAGAACGAGTACCTGTGGAGAGGAAGGGCCACAGGCTCTATCGCGACACCAAGCAGAAGCAGGCAGCATGGAGAGAGAAGGCAGAAGAGCCTGCGGCTACACTTCAGATGTCCTCCTGGCGGTGGTGGAAGCATATGATAGCACATAGATAGCTGTGGGATGGATAGCTTGGGATGGGTAAGGATAGCTTGTGGGATGGGTAAGGATAGCTGTGGGATGGGTAATGATAGCTGTGGGATAAGGATAGTTGGTGGGATGGGTAAGGATAGTTGTGGGATAGATAAACCTCCAGTGCAAGCATAGTGGGACTGTATGATCCACCCTCCCAGCTGCCACACATATGGCCCTTTATTATCAATCACAATTTAATCATTGATCCACACATTTCAACATAAACAAAACTCTTTATTAATGCCCTGTTCATTGTAAGGCCACTCAACATACATGGCACAATCTCATCAGTGTGATGAGACAGGCTGAGACATTTCTGGGCAGGCCCTCTTTTTCTTTGTTATTGTATCTCACATCTATTCTGCTGTTGAAAGAGCTAGGTGACCAGAAGATGATCCAGGGTGAATATAACCAGCTTTGTAGATACCCTCCATTTAATGCCAGCTCTTTTTGTTAACAATTCAAGAAACTCATGGGGAGGAGAATATTGTGATATGGGAACAGCTTCTTTTGCTTTACAAAAATACAACATTTCTTGGAAGGACTTTATGCATTCTTCACACCATGCTCTAAAATTAAGGGTCCCAAATATATTTCTTTGGCTGGAAAATTAACAGAATTCTAGCCAGGTCAACCTGTGATAGTAGCCCAGAAAGAACCTCATTTAATCTCCATAGTAATTTTAATATATCTTTAATGTGAGCATAATCAGGTCTTTTGTTACCAAGACCATTTCGAGAAATGAGAAGTCCCCATTAAAAACTAGTGTGATTGTTAATGCCACCAGCAGTAAGAACTATTGACATCTTAATAAAAGTTTAATGTGAGACTATGCTGGAAAATTATTGTAATGCTGTACAAAAGTCACCTTTGGGTGGTTTCAATATGCATTTATCACAGAAAAAAAAATCTATTTTTTGCCTGTTGCTTATGTGGATTTTTCATCACCAGGTATATCTTGAAAAATCAACTCCAAGGACTAAAAAATGTTGAAATGGCAAAAACTATACAAGACGAAGAGAACACAGAAATTGATGGTTCCAAATTACAAGTAATTGAAATAATAAAACAGTCTTGCATCTTAAGTCCATAACAGTGGTTAATATTAAGCCTGGGTGTGAAGCTTTTGAAAGGGTGCCTAATGAAGTGCCCATTCTAATCTAGTATCACAAGCATCATAAACCCTTCAAGCTTTGTGGCAACTTTTTCTCATACTTTTCTGGGTTTGAACTGGGTCAGAAGCTAGAACTGATGTGATTATTGCTGGAATCTTGAAGAAACTACACAAAGAAGCTTTTACATGGAAAAGGCTGCCACAAAGAGGAGGAGGTCAATCTATTATCTAAAGCACCTGTGGGCAGGACAAGAATACCATGGAAGGAGAGAGCCAACCAAGGGAGACTAAGATGAACTTTCCTGACAGAAAAATTAATCAGTGGAACACCTTGCCTGCAGAAATTGTGGGTGTTCCATCACTGGTGGTTTGAAAGAAGAAATTGGACAGCCACTTGTCTGGAATGTTATAGGGTTCCTTGCTTGAGCAAGGGGTTGGACTAGATCACCTCAAGGTCCCTTCCAAATCTGTGACTCTGTTGTTCTGATTCATACTGATCACTTTGCAAAACATACATTTGTATTTTATACAGTCTGATTGAACACAGCAATGGATGACTGCAGTGTCAATGGCCAGCCTTTAAATAGGATAAAAAAGAGAACATGATGAAAGGAAGAATGGTCATAATAGAATATGCAACATGATATGAAATGTACATTAAAAAACTGAAAACTAAATCACTGTTCATGAAGAATTTCCATACTATATATGTGGAAGGGGAGAGAGAGAGAACAATGAGTTTGCTTATTTGTACAGTTATAGTTGTATAGAGTAAATACATCAATTATATGTATCTCCAGATCTTTATGGTTGAAATTTTAGTGACATATTTAAAAAAGAAAGAAAGAAATATCCCAGTACCTTTCATAGTAAAACTACTTATTGTGATGGTGGCAGCAGCAGTATTTCACCATTGTTGCATTTATTCTTAACTATTTATTGAAATTTTTCAGCTTCTGTATTTTGTACATTATTAAGTTAGGCAACTCTTGCAGTACTAAATCACCAATAGAAATAGTGACTAAAGAATTCATTGCATTCTCTAAGCCTCCTCCTCCTCCTCTTCCTCCTTCACCTCCATGGCAGGCAGCATTCTGGTCTTCAAGCAGTCACCTGAAATAAAATGAGAAGCATTCATCTAAAATACACTGTGTGATTGATTAGCAAAAGCAACTGTAGCATCTGGACAGCTATTGTTACCCTGTTCATAAGCAAGGAGGTAGTTATCAATGATGATATAAATGTATAGGCCTTACAAATTAGACCTTTTAAATAGAGAACATTGCTTTTGCTCAAATTGGGTTTAAACATATATTTGGCTAAAACAGAAATAACCTATTTTGTTCTTTGACTTATGAAAAATAGTGAAAGCCCTCATAATGCAAAGGAAGGGAGGGAGGGAGGAAGAAAAGAAGGAAAGAAGGGAAGGAGGGAGGGAATAACGAAAGAAGGAAGGAGTATGTGTGTGAAATAAAGAGAATGGGAGAGGGAGGAAATAAGGGAGACAGTGGAATACATATTTATATACAGTGGAGTCCATGATATACACATTTGCCAGTTTAACATAAAAAAATGAAATTTTCATGTAGATTTGGTTGTTTGGCTGTTACTAACTCAACAAAGCACCTGGAATTTCTGGAACTTTGCAGACATATAATTTTCAGTTGGAGCAGCAAAATATCTTAGGGAAAGATGAAATAAAACACCATATCATCTCTTTTATTATTTATTTCTCTCCCACTACAGCTACTGCTCAATGATCATTTGTCGCTCATTTGGTTAGATATTTCTGCTCAGAATTTTGAGGCTATCACAGACCCTGGAACAGATCCAGAAGGTTAAAAAGAGCACTTATTTACTTACATAATTATTAAACTAATTTTATTAACTAAATTAACTGAACTAATTAAAATATTTTATTCATTCAATCATAAAACAACCCTTCCTTCTCCCTTCTATACAAATAAGGCAACACAAATATTATACAAATAACGCAACTCAAAAGTATGCCAGTCTCAGTGCAAACCAAGTGAGCAAAATCAATAGTCCCAAGATTAACAGTAAGTATGCTAAGAATAGGAGGTCAAACTCAATCTCATTGAGGACTGCATCAGGGTTGTGTTTAACCTCAGGGACCAGGTGGGCATGGCCAGGGTGAGTGTGGACAGCTTGATGTCACTCATGTCTGGGGCATCTGTGGTGGCCTGGGTATGTCTGGAGGGATGCATTGTCTCCAGTGAACTCTGTTTTTGGGCTCCGTTTTCAACTGCAATGGCCTCCTGCAGCTCTCTGCCAGTGAAAACAAAGCTCCCAAACTCCATTTTTATTGGCAGAGGCACTGCGGGCTGGTCCTTCGCAAAGGGCTTCTTTGCTGGCAGAGGCGCAGTGAGCCCATCCTTGCTATTTCCAGTGTGGCCCCATAGGCCAGATCTAAGCACCCCACAGGCCAAATCCAGCCCCCAGTCTTGAGTTTGAAACCCCTGGCTTTGAGCATTGAGTCATAAAGTGGACCTAGTTCAATGGATTTCCCAAATCTGGTCAAAAAGGATATAATAAATACAGCAAAAAGCATTATGATATAATGTGTTGTGAATACTGAAACTATGTAACATTTTACCATTTGTTCAGGTGACTAGTAGAGAGATTAGGAAATCTAAGGACATGCTGCTCCATAACGTGATATCCATCAATTTGATGCCTTACCATCTGGACACAGCATGTTGCAAATCACTAAATCAGCCACCAACACCTTCTTCTTTTTTTCTTTCCAAAAGTGGCAAACATACTCAATTAGACAGAAGCCTGCTTGGATTTAATCACCTAAGTTGGATGCCAGGAAGAGATACTGTTCTTTAAGAAGCTGAAGCCAGGGGCTACTTTCACATTCCATATATACTTCAGCATTTTGGACTTCAAATTTGAAGCAGACCCTAGGCATGGCCAGCTAATTTGAGAAAAAAAAAAACCTCAATTTTCTGTCTTTAGTTCTGATCTAGATATTTGTGCAAATGTACATCTGTGTGTTCTACTAAACCAAATGTGAGTTTAAGGTGAGCTATAATGATCCCAGTTGAACTAAATTTGAATCTTCTCGAAGCTGAATTTGTGGTCAAGCAGTTTGAAGAGAGAAAATGATGGCTCTGAAGAAATTCCAACTACCTTTTTTTATTGGTTTCTAATCATAGATTCAGGAGGTGTGATGGCTCAGCATTTCAAGATGTTGAGCTTGTCAGCTGGAAAGCTGACAGCCCAGGTTTGAGACCCAAGCACTGCACAATGGGGTGAGCTCCTGTTCCTTGCCCCAGCTGCTGCCCATCTAGCAGTTTGAAAGCATGCAAATGCAAGTAGATTAAAAGGTACCACTTTAGTGGGAAAGAAAAAGCATTCTGTGGGCTTTTGACATATAGTCATGCTGGCTACATGGCCAAGGAAATGTCTTTGGACAGTGCAAGCTCCCTTGGCCAAAAAATGGAGAGGAACACTAAGAGTCAGACATGACTAGACAGGGAAAAATATATTTTGAATAACAGATTCATTTAGAATAGAATAGAATAGAATAGAATAGAATAGAATAGAATAGAATAGAATAGGAGAGGAGAGGAGAGGAGAGGAGAGGAGAGGAGAGGAGAGGAGAGAAGAGAAGATAATTCTTTACTGGCCAAGCATGATTGGACACACAAGGAATTTGTCTTGGTGCATATGCTCTCAGTATAGATAAAAGAAAAGAAATATTCATCAAGAGTCAAGAATCATAAAGTACAACACTTAAAAAAATCATAGGGTACAATAAGCAATCAAATCATACTAGGAAACAGTCAATAAAATCATTAGGATACAAGTAGCAAGGTTACAGTCATACAGTCATAAGTGGGAGGAGATGGGTGAAAGGAAGGATGGGAAGATTAATAGTAATAGTAATAGGATTGCAGACTTAGTAGTGTTAAAGGAATTATTTGTTTAGCAGAGTGATGGTGTTCAAAGAAAAAAACTGTCCTTATGTCTAGTTCTTCTGGTGTGCAGTGCTCTATAGCATCATTTTGAGGGTAGAAGTTGAAACAGTTTATGTCTGGGATGTGAGGGGTCTGTAAATATCTGCACAGCCCTATTTTTGATTTGTGCATTATACAGGTCCTCAATTGAAGCCAGGTTGGTAGCAATTGTTTTTTTTGCAATTCTAATTATCAGCTGAAGTCTGTGTCTATCTTGTTGAGTTGTCTGACTTTATTGGGCTACATTGTGGAAAATGTGCTCATTAGGGTTTTGATAATGCTATAGCTGCTGTCAAACAACACATTTGAGATGTAGATCTCCAAACAGATTTAAGCAAATTTTCACACCCTAGTATTGACCTTATTCTTCTGGAAGAGTTTGATCCAGCCTTTCATTTGCAGAATCATCCTTTATGATTCTGAAATGTTGTAAGGCCTCCATTTTAGCCAAGCTGAATGCATTGTCGTCATCAATTATTTTTTGAACATTTTCAGGATACTCCTATGTATCTTTGATTATGTCCATCTGTTAATAGCTCAGTAGAAACTCTGAGCCATATGCCGCTATGTTGCTCCCTATATAAGAACTCAAGATAGACCTTCATTTATTGAATCTTGAAGAACTTTCTGGTTAGGGAATGTGATTCTTACTTCTTGTTACTTCTTTTGGAAAAGGACTCAAAAATATCTTCCCAAATTGCCCAGTTTTATGCTACCATCTGTACAATATGTCATACCATTAATTAAGCCTAGATATTTATTTTCTTATCACTTCTTATATTACTATATTTTAAATCTGTTTTATTTTACTATATGTGTTCTTAATTATTTTAGATCTTGTTACAGCAGCTGATTTTTTTTTTTGCATATACACATGTCTGTGTACGTATGTGTAATAGATCTACTATTATACATTTTATTGTATCTGGCCTTAAAGCTACAACAATCTGATTCCACCTCTCCTAACAAAAGATAAACAGATGGTGATAAGGAAATTCAGGTTTCTGAATGCATATTTAGAAGGAAACTTATAGATCAGTCAGAAATAAATATATTTTCTAAATCATGTATTGATGAAGGTAAATCTTATGATTGCTTCATACTCCTAGATGGAGGAAGGATGGATGGATGGAGGATGGATGGAATTAGAAGGTAATAATCCTTTGCAATGTGCAGAAAACTCAAAGTATTTACAAGAGCAGGATTTTTTAAAAGTGGTGAATCCATAACTGTTGTAGGCAGATTCTTCCACTCGAGGATCAGGATTCCTTTTCTTTATATTTAAAGGAAATATAGGTAGTTGTATCTTGCAGCCTTCATTTCTGCTCCTAATTTCTTTGGCAATGGACAATCTTCCATATAAATGGTCCTTGATCTCTCTGAGCTTGTTGATTTCTTGCACACCTTTCATTGCCAAAATGAGGAACCATCGTCAATGATAGTTTGACTAATGAAATGTCTGTAAGATAACAACCAAGCTCACAAAGCACCAAGGACCCTTATTTCCATCCTGAGCTACATATATTCTCCTTTTGGGGAATCTTCCCTATAGCTATCTGAAAATTATGTATACCAAAACTTGGTATCAATATGATATTCAAAGAATGCAGTGCAAAATTTTGAATGGAAAGTGAATAAGCAGACTGTATTCCAGCTTTCACAATCTGGTACCCTTCAGACATTGGGAATTCTCAAGGTTATAATCCAAATATGTCTAGCAGAAGCAATATTGGGAAAGATTGCTGAATTCTATGAAAACAAAATGACATTTTCTTGGAGTTAGAAAAGAAAGAAGCTATAACCTTCAGTGCAAAAATCTGAAGCTCTGTGCCTGTATATTAATGATGGCATTCTAGAATGGTGAAAACAAAGTAGATGGCCAAATCATGTTAACTGATGTACGCTTTGAAAAAATAGATGTTTTAGTAGTTTAATGGGTGTTGCATAAGCTGTTTGACTAATATCGTTCACACATATTTTAGGATGACTTACAAGCATTTCCTTTCCAATTTCAACTGCAAACTGTAGCATTGTAAAAATGTTAACCATCTCCCAAGGTCCAAATAAACCATGGAATTGAAATTGAATCTCTCAAAGCTTGATCCCTACAGCCCCAAGGCAACACAAGATTTTCGTTCAGGTCTTATTCCATATCTGCCACCATCATTACTCCTAATTATTCTTGACATTTTGTCCATTATACTGTCAAGTTCCTCAGAGGATAGAAATAATCATCCAAAAGAGGAAGTTTGATAATTATCTCCATGATGTGCAAAAAAACCAGGAGTGTCATAGCTGAAACTTTATTTATGATAATTGGTGGGGTAGACTGAGAAAAAGAAATAGATCTTCAAATTACCCTTATCAAGGTCTCATATATATTTTTTTACCATTATCAATTTTTTATCCATTGTCCTGTTTGTAAATGACAGAAAGGCGAAGATAACATATCCTACCTATTTCAAGATTTCATATTTCATATGTCAATGGTTTTAGACAATTATAATAAATAATGAGTTCTTACAGGATTTTGAGTTAACATTGAGACATTTTTTCTTTTTTTATTTTTGGTGTTGCATAACCTTTTATTTATACAAAGATTGCTTTTATTTTTTTAAAAAAAACCTTATTTTCCTTCTTGCACACTACAAAAGAGAATAAATATTCTGATGGGAGTTATATATGGATTTATCTTGTAAAACACTTGTATCTTCTATATAAGGTAGTGTCAGAAGACACTAAAATATCCAAGTATTTAAAACAGATTGTGAAAAAAAGAAAATCTGCTAATAGACTACATATTTTTAAATCTATGTATAGATTTTTGAGGGCAGTCATTGACTGTGGTTCTCACAGCAATGTGATTGAGAAACAGAGTGGATTAATTCTATCCTAAGTGTTGATTTGATCAAGTAGTTAAATTTAATTTAACAAATATGAGTCTGCAAGCATACTTCTTTAAATCAGCTCATTTATTTATAATCTGGCTTTTATTATCTTTTTTTTAAAGGTATAAGTACACCTAATATTCCCACCTCCTCTTATTTTCCCCACAACAATAACCCTGTAAGATGAGTTTGATTGAGACAGAAGGACCATGTCTAATGCAGGAGTAGAACTCAAAGTCTCTAATTTCTAGAATGGTGCCTTCAATACTAGACCAAATTGATCTACTTTCATCTATTTTCAGCTGGTGAATTAGATCAGTTGTCAAAATACAATTACTGAATGTGCAATACTTAATACATCCATTTACTGCCTCAATTTATAAGCAAAGACTTAGTGAAAATCATGTTTACTCAGAATTGGGAATTTGAAATAGAATAGAATAGAATAGAATAATATACAATACAATACAATACAATACAATACAATACAATACAATACAGTACAATACTTTATTGGTCAAGTGTGATTGGACACAAAAGGAATTTGTTTTTGGTGATCTCGGAGATTCCTAAGGCTACAAAATTGTTAGGGGAGGCCTTCACGAGAATTAGAAAATTGGATTCATATACATGTTATGGGCAACATGACACTATCACCTAATGATAATCATCATCCTGAAACTGTTTAAAAGTGAAAAAGGTGAAATAATATATGGAGGATGATGCTGCAAATGATGACTACTTACAATATTTCTTGAAATATTAGGAAGTAATGTCTCTGAGGAGGTGGAAGATTTTTCTGTGCTGCATGTAGACTTTCCATAAAATATTTTGGAAACAAAACAGTAAAGAAGAATGACATATGGACTGATTCAACAAGGCTGATTTCATCAACTTGTGATATGTTATATATGGCAATATATAAATGAAAAAAAGGTGAGTATCATTTCTAAATCAGTGAAAGGTAATGTAAGCCAAAGATGGAGACATAAATGCTGGTGAGTGTATATTTTCTTTCTTTTTTCTAATACAGGGAGATGATCATTACTCTACACACAACATGTGAAATTGCAGCTGCCAGTTCTTTAACTAATGTTGGCCTTCATTCTCATTGAGTTCTTTCCAAGAACCTTGGATGTTGTAATGTATCAGGATACTATGTGTGCAGATTCAAGCAGTGTGGCCTTTTGCAACTGACCAATGAAATTAGGTCAATGTACAGGTTTTCTTAGAACAAACCAACAAGGTTATGCCAAAATCTTTTAGTTGTTATTTTCAGAACTTGTGATCTCCAATTCTTTACCTTCTCTTCTACTCTCCCCTGGTATTGCCAAATTAATGATTTACATGTTCTCCTTTATATTTGAATAATCTAGTACTTTTGATTATAACAATGATATAACATAATTAATGATGATGATAATGATGATGCAGGTATTTATACTTAAATGCATTTAATCATATTTAAAAAAAAATCACACTTCAAGGAAGCAGATTTGCAAGAACAAGTTTTTTCTCCCCACCATATAATTACTTTTTGCTGTCAGCTTTAAACCAAGTAACAAGGTTGGTTGTTTTATAGGTATTTGGGTAGAGCTTCATGTGAGTCCTTGATAAAGTCTGGTCAGGTTTGCTTTCAATTGTGATAAGACCCCCTAGAATGTTTGTTTCTGTTTTTGTTTTAAAATTCTGCTCTTGTTTTTAGTCCCCTGGGTCTGAGAAATGAAGGATAATTACCTCCAGAAACTATTCTGTGGGAGGATCCATCATGATCCACTCAAAAGGCAATAAGCTTTGACTTGGAAGGCTCTGCTTTCAACTCTGGCCAGGGTGCTGAATTTGGATTTCTTTCTTTCTTTCTTTCTTTCTTTCTTTCTTTCTTTCTTTCTTTCTTTCTTTCTTTCTTTCTTTCTTTCTTCTTTCCTTCCTTCTTTCTTTCTTTCTCTCTATCTCTCTCTTTCTCATTCTTTCTTTCTCTCTCTCTCCTTCCTTCCTTCCTTCTGTCCTTGTTCCATTTCTCCCTTCCTTCCTCCTTCCTTCACTCTTTTTCCGAAAGGTGTAGGTATTTACATTTACATAGAAATGATGCAGTTTTACAGCTTTACCAATAGAAAATGTATTCTACAGTTAATTTCATAAAATGAATAATTAACATGCTGCTGTTTTTTTTTGCCTGGTTCATATTAATAATGCACTATGGAGGATGAAGAAACATGGTATCACTGATTTGGCATCTCATTGGCATTGTTTAGGCTGACAGGGCAATGCTCTGTTCCACTAAAAACTGCATTCTTTGTATCTCATTGTTGGTATCTGTCAAGTAATTCCACTGCTTATCTGTCATAAATCATTTCAAAGTTTCCACTTCTTTCATAAGCAAAGGGGAAAATCATATAACCAGAAGAAGAACATTTGTTTCATACTTTTTTTTCAACTTCATTAATCTTCACCATAGTCTGTGAAGTATAAGATTATGTCATAAAACAAAAATAAATAAATAAATAAATAAGAAATAGAACCATCTGGGATATATTTGTATGATAAAAAGCAGCAAAAGCAAAAATTGCATGCAATTATTGTCAGGACATTTTTTTAGGATAATGAGTAAGGCCTAAAGTTGAGTTGGTTTTAAAGTTTGCAAAAATAGCTGTGTCCAAAACAACTTCTTTTTATTGCACACTTTTTTTTATCAACATGCAATATAGCTACAGCAATAGTATTTAGGCTTATGTGCTTCCCCATATCACTTTATAGCATTCTCTGGGCTGTTTACAATGTCAAATCATTATTTGAATATTGCCTCCAACAATCTGAATCGTCATTTTACCAACCTCAGAAGGATGGAAGGCTGAATCAACCCTGATCCCCATCAGGATCAAACTTTCCATGGGCAGAGTTTGCCCTTTAATCACTGTGCCACCTGGTGTCAGCTGTCCAACTAGCGAACCCAAAACAAAGAAATACTCTTGGGAGAATTGAATTTCCAAACGTAAAATTTTATTGTGTACACCATATTGGGACGACAGAAACAAAACCAGCTCTGGTTTTTCCACCCAAATGCTTGCCTAGTTAAACAATAGCTTCCCTTTCTCCCTACTCCTGGGTGATTGTCCAATTATGAGATGTCCTCTTATTATAAGAACAGTCCATCTCTTTCTCAGCACCTGCAGTGGTGTTCTCGATGGTTTCCATACTCTCACAATCTCTGCATACATTCTTGGCATTCCATTTCCTCTTTCCCTCCCTCTCTGAGATTGCTTGCAAATTGAAAAGCATTAGGGTTTGAAAGAAGCAAAGTGATTCAATCTTGACACCTGGGCTCAGTAATCACCTTCAGTAATCCACTCAATGCATATTCCACTGTTTTTAAACTGCCTTCCCTTGCTAATGCTTTTGCCAGCACATAACCAAATCTGATAATTTCTGTTTGCATTGTGATCTTCCCCACTTCTTGAATGTGACCCCAACTGGCTGGGATTGACCCTCTTCAAGATGAAGGGTTACCTATGAAACTAACACAGAAAAAAAGTAGATGAAGATGTGAACCAGCTGTCTCAGAAAATAGTAATGCTACATAGGATGGTGGTTTTTTTGTTTTGTTTATGTTTTGCTAATTTGATCCTCTAATGAATATTGATGGCTATTGAGGTTAGCTGCCAGATGCCTCAGGTTTTTACATGAGAGTGAAAGAAACAATTTTGCAATGTGAAAAAATTGTGATTGAAAAATGAAGAAGGAAGGGCTGAGAAGATTATGTGTGTGGCCATAAACAAATGGCTTCCAATAAATTCAATTTTTTTACCAATTAGTGCACTGTATCTTATCCCCTGACAGCTCAGACATCTTTCTTTCTCCCTAACAATTAATTATCAGATCTTTGAAGTAGATCAGGTCCTAAAAGAGATGCCCCATAAAACATTAGAACTCTTCTTTATCAGTATAAATTATGCCAATATTTTGAAATCCTAAAAGAGATTCTATCTCTTGCCTTTTCCTGTTTGCTTGTAGAATATTGTGTCCTTAGGAAGTTAGCAATTTGAAGGTCTTTTTTTTTCTATTATTCTTTCTCAGGTTTGGCTTTTTAAGACAGTCACATTATCTCTCTCAAAGATCCTTGAACTATAATTTTCAATCTTGTTTAAATGTTTATATCTCATCCACCTTGATGTAGACCTCGACCATGGGTGTCAAATTCACTGCATCACATTGCCATCATGTGATGTTTTGTGATGTCTTCCCCATTCGTGGAGCTATCGTGAGCATGGCCTGTACTTGATGCATCCAGCCCACCAGCCACCAGTTTGATACCCCTGATTTAGATCATCTAGAAACATGCCCCTCCAACCTTGCATGGTTTCTGAGTTGGTCAGGTGCCACTCATTCTTTTCATCCAAGCAACAAAATAATATATATGACTCTTACAGTTATCCTCACACATACACACACACACAAGACTTTAGTTTTTAAGTTTCATGCTTGGATGAGATATGGAACACTGGTTTCATATTCTATATGAAAACATTCTGACTGACATTTCTCCCACCTTCCCTGTGTAGCCACAAGTTTGGATCAAGTTCTTTTTTTTTTCCCAATAGGACTTTTTCCTATTTAAGGCAATTTGCTTTTAAAGTGACATTTACTTGTACATTGACCCTCCCTTGAGTGATATTTTGATGGCTAACTCTGCAAATGTTTGCCAAAGATTTATAGAACTGATTAAAAGAAAAGCCAGTGCATTGTAGATGTTAATCTTTCTAGTTGTTCTCTCCCTCCCTCCCTCCCTC
>BHFT01027781.1:0-12596 GCA_004320025.1 Laticauda laticaudata
GAAAGAAAGAAAGAAAGAAAGGAAGGAAGGAAGGAAGGAAGGAAGGAAGGAAGGAAGGAAGGAAGGAAGGAAGGAGGAAAGGAAGAAAGAAGATATCGGCACTTGGATCTCTTTGTGGCAATGGAGATATGGCTAGAGTAGGAATCTAGTATGATCTTCATGATATTGTATAGATGCATTTTCAGTTGATATCACAATGCAGAGATAGTCAGTCCTCAAATAAATTCCAAAAGAACTGAGTCTTCACAATCTACTGTAAAGCCATGATAGTAGGGTTGCTCTTATCTTGAAGGACAAGGTATTACAGAGCTACCACAGATAATTGCCAGTTTTGGGCCTTTATTTAGATCTGGTCCTTCAGTGGCCACTAGCACTGCTAAATTTAGAATGTTTTTCATGTAAAGAGCAAGAGTACCCTGAGTAGAATATAACAGAATTATGGGTAGCCAATTTATTCATCCCATGAAAAATGATAAGTGAAAAGCCTGGTCAGATTCAAACTGCCAAATTGCAGGCAGCAGAGGTAGTCTTCAGTACTGCATTCTGACCACTGTGCCACCATGGCTGAAGTAAGCATCTTTACTACATAGAAAATCTATTTAATTAGCTCTAAAAC
The DNA here is from genome assembly GCA_004320025.1 of Laticauda laticaudata. Classification (NCBI taxonomy): domain Eukaryota; kingdom Metazoa; phylum Chordata; class Lepidosauria; order Squamata; family Elapidae; genus Laticauda; species Laticauda laticaudata. The sequence goes on from BHFT01027781.1 coordinate 617, forward strand.
AATTGCTCGATTGGACATTAAGGATTGAAAGGTAATGTTAACAGAATGTGGTGATATAGCTATGATCATGGAATAGGGTTGCAGTACCTCTGTAAACTTTTGTATCGCCACAGAATTATTTATTTACCTACAGTGTATTTAGACCTTTTTTTTAAACTTTCACTTTTTCTTTCATGCACACATGCTGTAGCATCACTGGAGAAGAACTGGGAAGGAGATATATTGATAAAGTTCACTTTTTCTCTTTCATATGATGGAACTCTTCCACACTTAAGCTGGCTTAAAAAGGTTGGCTTAAAAAGCTGCTGAAAAATGGAATGTAATCATTCTCCCTTTTAGCCTTTTGTCTGTTTTGCTATTTAAGGGCCTGTCACATAGGACGACGGATACAAAACATATGTAAAAAGGACACAGCGGATGAGAAAATATTCCATCCGTTGTTATCTGCTCTCAAAAGTGCTCCGAATTTGCATAAGCAGAGCGGACAACAACAGAAAGGAACGGACGGGGAGAGGAAGTAGTGAGGATGTTAAGCGGATGCTCCACGGAAGCCTAGTGGAAGGAAGTAGATGGAAGCAGATGGCACATCCGCAGGGCTTCCGGGGGAGCACAGCGAAGCGGAACGGAAGGAACGGATACAGAGCGGATGCCGAATGGATACAGCGGATGCATCATGGAAGCCTAGCGGATGCCTAGCGGATGCAAAGCGTTCACTGCGCATGCAGGGAGGATGCATTGCGTCAGCCAACATGATTAGTATAAGGCGAATGCAGTCTCGAAGCAGGTCACCACATAGAAAGTACCTGCTGGCCTGAGACACAGCTTCCAGCCAGGCCAACAACCATGGGGAAGAAGAAGAAGCATGTGCCATCTGCTGGCTCAGGTCCCTGGCTAAGATAGGACAGGTGCCACCATCCACCTCGCCTGTCTTGCTGCCTGACTGTGGCTTGTGCTGGGCTGGTCTGCTTGTCTTCGGTGCTGACTCTTCTCGTGGTTGCTGGGCTTGTCTGCTGCCGTTCTTGTTGCCTGGTGTCTGTGCTTTCTTGTCTTGTGGTGCTTATCTCTACTCGGCGTTGCTCGCTGGTGGCTGAGGCTCTCGCGCTGGAGCTTACTCTGCTGTGCTGCTGTCTTTCCAGGGGTGTGTGCTGTGCTGGTTCTGCTGGTGCTTTACTCTGTCTCGGTCTGCTCTTTGGTGCTGGTTGGCTTCTGCTGGTGCTTACTGTCTGCCTGGTGCTGGCGTTTCCTTGCCTGCGTGCCTGCTGGTCCCTGCGTGGGCTCCTGGTGCTTCCTGGTCTGCTGGTTGCTTCGGCTGGTGCTTCACTGTCCTGCTGGTTCCTGCTGGTGCTTCCTGGTTTCTTGCTGGTGCTTGCCTTGGTTGTCTTACTCTCGTTGTCTTGCTGGCGATGCCTGGTCCGTGCTGTGTCTGCTAAGTTGCTGGTCTGGGTGGCTGTGACTGTCTTGTCTGCTGCGCGAAGTCTCTGGTCCTACTGGTGCTGGGCTGGGTCTACTGGTCGCTGGCTTTTTGCGTTGCTAAACTTGTTTGTTGTTTGCTGGTGGGTGGGGTGGTGGTGGGTGGTGGTGGAGGTCAGCCTCCTTTTAGCAACCTGTCTGAGGTCCCCTCTGACTGAAGGGCCGCAGATTGGCCTTGCGCAGCAGGGAGGAACGAGTGCATTACGCATTGAACGGGAGAGGGAGGCAATCCTGCCTTCAAATGAGGATTATCAGTGAAGGATGGAGGTGCTCGAGGATTGGCTGGACAGGAGAAATGAGTTATCTATGTGTGGGAAGGGACACAGTGTCTCTCATTTCTGAGGGACAGTCCCAAGGAAGTCATGCTCTTTTGGAGAGAGAAGGCAGAGAGCCTTGGGCTTGACACTGTTCGGTAGGTCCTGCCTCGGCTTGTGGTGAAGCGATCATTGCACACCTGGTATCGGTGGAAAGCTGCACCTTCAAGAAAATCTGTGCTCAGTGCCACGGGTTAATGCTGTAGATGGAGCGGGATATCCTACATGATGCAATGCAGCTTCTGGAGGGTGAGTATCACCTACGGAGAAGCAGCCCATCTGGACGATACGGCTGTCTCTCTCTAGGCAACGCCACGAGAGAGCTCAGTCCTCTTCTGTGCCAATGAGTCAGCTCTGTGTCCAGGCAGGTATCTGTGGAGCGTTCCTCACTCGATTGGAGATCTCCCCGGCAGCTGCAGCCTGCCGTGGCTGGAGCACGTGGGAGGACCTACCTGTAGTTGCATGTGGGAGCAAGGAGAGTGTGCCACTTCCATCCAGAGACTCTATAGCCCACTCCCTCCACCCCCAGTCTTCCGTACCTCCACAGAAAAGCAGTGCATGCAGAGCAAGACCGGCATGCGGCGATGAGCCACACATGTCTCTGTTGGATGTCAGCGGACTACCATTAAAAATGTAGCGTGGATCTCCTCTCTCAGGTCTGTTACATCTACCTGTGACCATATGCTTCCTCAAATTCGCAAGCTCCTGCACCTGTACGTGCAACTGCATCAGCCTCTATTGGACATTTGTTCGGATCACAGTACTGAGGTGAGTAAATGAAGGAGTTTCATCCGGGTCTTTGCTGCACAACCCTTCCAGGTCCCAGCTGAATCCTAACTCCGGATCCTCAGTCATCAGTGCTCCTCCAATTCCCAGGGTAATGTCGACTGCGCTTCCAAGGCTTTTCCCACATGCCTCACTATCCAAGGTCTATGGCTAGCCAGGACTCTCAGCAGCACAGGCGAGCCCTTCCTCAGTTCAGCCGCACACGCTCACATCGTACGACACGCTGGTGCCACTGATGACACGTGCAATGCAAGCTGGATGCCAGCGACGCCTACAGATGCCTTACCGGATGTCAGAACAGGATTGCCACCTCATGCCACAGCATTTGCCCCCACTGAGCTCAACTGGTCGCTGACGCTGCAGGACAAGTAAAGCCCCGTACTAGCACTCTCTCTTCCTGCCTCCCACAGCCCTGACCCAGCCATCAGAAACATCGTTCATCGGTCTTTGGACTGCTGACACCATTGTCCTGATGGAAGGGCTCTCACCGATTCACAGGACTGGTCAGCTCTCTAAGAGCTTCCTCCACACCCACCTGCCCTGGTTGTCCTCTAGGCAGGCATCCTCCAATTGCGGCCTCAGATCCAGCACTTCTAGCAGCACCACTCCACAATGCACTTGGAAGACTTCTACCCCTGAGACTTATGGGCTATGCCTCAGAGGTGACTGAGAAGAGTGCCAGGAGACTGGTTGCTACCTGTTGCTTATTCTTTGCTTTGGACACTGTTTACTTTGGGTCATTCTTGCTTTTATCAGTTTGTTGTATTAATAAAGGGATTAGTCTTTGCTTCTACACACTGCTTCAGTTCTTTAGTCATATAAGTCCTTGGGGTGGAAACTTTTAGATTATGGTTTAAGCTCTTTGGCATGCTTGTGGGGCATGGCTATAAGGATACCTGTGGTATGCTGGGCAGCGGATACGATTTGGGAGTGTGTAGATAGTGTGGGATAGAGTAAAACTCTTTGAGTTGCAATTATCAGTGGACTCTGTTCTAAGTCGGTCCACCCTCGCCTGGGTGCCTACACCTAATGGCCTATTTATTATCAATAACAATGTAATCCATTTCATTCCACACATTTCAAGCAGAAACACAACTCTTTTATTAAATAGCCCTGTCATTGTAGGTACTCCATCAACAGGTACATGGCTCCAATTCTCTATCCGTTGGGATGAAGACAGGCTGAAAGGAAAGGTCAACCATTAATCATGTCTATCATGTCCAGGTCTGTGCCACTTTTCCTACACTTGCTCCAGCTGGGGAAGTTGCACAGTGGGTCTCCAGGATGGTTTCTGCTGCTTTTTCCCTTTCAACATGAATCGCTCTGTTGAGCGCCTGTGCAACATCCACAGTATCTATCTAGTGTTTGGCCCTTGCCTCCATTGCCCCATGTGCTCCATGTCCCATTTTGCCGTTGTGTTGGAGGTCCATGAGCCTGTTCTGCAACAGGTAGCAGTGCACATGAGATTTGTGCATGGAAGTCAGCAAAGCTTCGCATGATGTTCCTCACAGTCTGTGGGGCGAGGCTTTGCATGGTGGTGAGAAAGTTACCTGAAACCTGTTGGTCCATGATGCCAAAGGCATTCCCTCCACCTTACCGCGCCTTGCCCTCGGACATTCGTTAGTCTGAAGGATTCCTCTCGTTCAGCTGGGTGAGTGGTATTGGAAGTGTAGGGGCTGTCATTGAATATGTTCTGATGGGAGAAGGCATCATCTTCCCCATGATGAAGAGGTGCACATATCTCGTGTGTTCTTGGGTGCAGGGGGGTCTGGATCTGGGAAGGTCTCCATGATGGAGGGTTGCATCCAGCCCTCACCCTTGAAGGTCCTGGCATTGGTATTGCCGTGGGGAATCTGAAGATTGACCCGTTGCCTGATAGCATCGATGTACAGACTTGTAGATCAGCATCGACCGCATGGCAAAGAGGAAGATGTTAAAGTGAAGCTCCGGTGTGTCGTTGTGATAGCATGTGGAGCCTGACTTGGGCTGGAGCTTTGCAGTGCCACAGTGCTTCCGCATCTAAGGCTTCCAACGGTGTGGGGGAATTTACACTCTGATACCACTGCTCCTTGCAACTTCTTCAGCCTTCTTCATGTGGAGTGCGCACTGGAGGAAGCTCCCCAGTATTCTTCGATGATGGCCTGCCCACGCTCTTCTCTGTACGCAAATGCTTTAGGTGTTGTGTTGCAGCCCTCCATCCATTAGGTTGCATTGCTTTCTGTACTATGGTTCGCCTGGAGGCAGGTGGCAACATTCGAGTCAGTGCCACCGCGTTGAATCCAGGGGTCGCAGGTGGGCTGGGAGTTGGGCTTCTTGCTTGTCAACCGTGGGGTCTCAGCGTGCGTCCATCACTCACAAGACATGGCTGGTGTGGCGATCTTCTCATGATGTTCGGAAATGCAAGCAGAGTCTTCGTTCCTTGCGCGTCCACCATGCAGCTTGTTGTACATGTCCGAGTACTCTGTCTTCTTCGTTTCCGATCCATCTTCGGACGCAGACACTTCTTGTGAGCCTCGCTTTCTTGCCCGTATTAAGCATGTGAAAGTAGCCTGTAGATTGGCTTTTCGCATCTGTGTGTAGGAATCGAATTGGTGAGCTGAACCAGAGATAGGAGTGGTTGACGATCCACTGGTGGGAGCTGACTGGATTGTTGTGAAGAAGCAAGAGCCATAGATGAAGGGCTGAGAGGTCTGCACAGCCAGGGGGCTGTCTGGACTGGAAAGTGAGATCAGGTGATTTCCTCCTCTTTTTATAGGAAACATAGGTTGTTCCGCTCGGTGTCCTTTTGCATCCTCTAGTGCATCCTGCGAACATCCTAAAATATCCGAGATAGATCCCTCTATACGGAACTGTTTTTTCCATTTTAATTGCTTTGTATGCGAGCTGCATCCGCGTTTCATCTCTTTCTATGTCCTTGTCTACTAAGCTGTGGTAGTCGTTCCGCGTCTTGTTTCCGGTTCCTCCCTGTGTCCATTTTCTGGCTGGTATGCGGAATTGCGAGTTGTTCACGCGGATGCGCGAGCGGATGCCCTCTGGATATAGCAGATGCGTAACGATGATGATGGACGTCTAATCGGAGTATTCCCCGTTTGCGTAGGCGGATGTAGAACGGAACGCAGTGTGGGATAATTTTTCACGCTACAATTAGTTTTGTGCAAGCTCAAAACTTTTGAAGGGATATAAATGTCAGTAGCATGACTGGACGATGCTGGACGGATAGAGAGGATGAAAAACGGAGGCAGTGAGTACAGAACAGATGCATCGCATTAACCAATGGATGCCAAGTGTTTCTCTCCATTTTACATCCTCTTTTCATCCGTTGGTGCAGTGTGACAGGGGCTTTATAACAATAATGATAAAGAGACAAACATGATCTCCCTAATCTGTTACCTACAAAGGGGAGGAAGAGTAATGCTAGAAACAATGTGGACAAGAAAAAAAGAACATAGTGGTATATAGTGAACTATCTAGGTTCCTAAGTTTTTTGCAAAGATATGAGATGTTGTGTATGTTGGAGTTGATATCTTATTTAAAAATATCCTAGCAGTACATAATTGTGAGGAAGTCACTGAAGAGATGTACCATCAGATCTTCCATATATGTGCTATGTCCCACTGTGCGAAGTGTGACAAGTTTGCTTATCCCACTGCTCTTGGAAGGATCATGATTTACCCTGGCTACAAGGGATGTTCCTCTGCTGCTCAGCCCACTTGGCAGAGCTCTTTAGTAAGTTTGTACATTAGAGAAGGAAGAGCAAAAGGAGTGGAGCAACAAAGAATCTTTATCAAAGAATAGTTTATTTTTGAAAAACTCTTGCGATAGAGCACCCACAATTCCAGGAGGGAAACTGTTCCATTGATTAATTGTTCTCATTGCCAGGAAATTCCCCCTTATCTCCCTTTACTAAGCTTTCACCCACTGTACAACTCATGAAATGGGAGATATCCACCACTGTCCTTTGGGTTTATTTTTGATGACATTTCAGATATATTCCTGATGTTATTTACCTGTTTATCTATGGTACTAACCAGTACAGTAGACAGTTTTACAACAAAAACTCTAAATCCCAAATAGAAATGCAGAGACTTTCTATAAAATAACAATGAATACAAAGTCCCTACCAATAATGAGTAAAAATAAGATTCATCAAGGACTAAAGCAAGAACTAAAATACTTATGTCAGATTCATTAAGTTGTTTTGTTCCTTTTGCATAATTCACTACTCACGCCATAGTAAACATAATGTTAAAGTTGTAACCAAAGCAGGTCCATTATCTTCATTAACTACTATACCTACAAAATATCTTAATTAATACAACAGCTAAAACCTAATTCGCTGTAATTTTCTATTATTTTAGTATACTACTAAAACAGTAAACATTTATGTTCCTTGTTTTCCATCATACTTAGTGATGCAATGCTTAACAGTCAAAATGCAGGAAGTAGAAAATGTCATTATAATTTTGTTCCAAAAATCTATTGCATATACTCTTCCATGTGTTGTAATGCCTCTTAACAGAATCACCTCTCTGGCATGTTAATGCAACCCTGGGTGAACTACAATGTTTGTAAGTAGCAGACAAAAATCCCCACCCAACAATAAAAGGAAATCAGTTTTCTATTAACCTAAAATGCAGTTCAGCTCTACAGAATGTAATCCATTTTCTGTGGTTTAAGCCACTGGAGCTCAATTATAATCTGATATGAATAATGTAAAAAGCAAAGAAGTGAAGCGCTTCATTGGCAGTGGAAATATAACTTACACTTATATTAAATATAGATAAAAACGAACGCAAGTACAAAATGGCTAAAATGCACTTGGGCAGCATCAGCCCTTACAAAGCATCAAAGCAACCTTTACAATGTTGTGTCACTTCATACAACATTGCTTAATTGCACTTAAGAATTTAACATGCCACGGAAATTGGAATCATTTGTGTGCCCTGTGGACAAATTAACTTATCTTCCCAAAAGTAAGCTTAGAGGAATATTAGAGAAATAATAGATGATACAGCAGAGTACTTTAAATGTACATCAAATGTACATTTTTTAAGGAACTAAGAAGTAGGTTGTATAATCTTGCATGGTGGAAAAGGACAGTAAAGTAAAACTTAGGCAATGTAATACTTTCTAATTAGTCAGAAAGAAAAGAAAAACTCTATACCGAAGAATGAAAACTGCTATAATTTCTATAACTCATTCTTGTTCTTTCTAGGGAACAGCCTAAAGACAGAATTTAAAAAGAACAATGGTTAATTTCACCTTCTTTTTAGCTTCTCTTGCAGAAATGCTGAAAGCAAGGAGGGAAACTATAGAATCTCAGAGTTGTAAGGGTCTTTGGAAGTTTTCTAGTCCAGCCCTCTGCTCAAGCAGGAAACCCTATACTATTTCAGACAAATGACTGCCCAGTCTCTTTTTAATAGCCTCTAATGATGGAGAACCCACAACTTTTGAAGGCAAGCCAATGTGTCCCACCAAATCTCTCAAGGATGCAATTCTGTTGGGGGAATTGTGAAAATAAAAATGATAGCCATAGATTCCTTGATAATTATACCTATGCCTCTATAAATAACTGTTCTATAGAAATGAAGGCCTTAAATAAACAAAAGCTGGGGTGATCAGTGAGGATAAAGATACACTGATCAAGCTGTAGATGCAGCTGTACACTTTTAATTGGATTCCCAGCTCCTGCCACCAGCCACCAAAACAGAGGGAGAAAATGCTAAAAATTTGTATTCGTTGCAAACAGACATTTGCACTATTGATCAAAGCATAACATAACTGCATTGAACCAAGTGCTGGATTTTTTTCCCCCACCCCAACTCGAGAAAAAGCTCATTAGTAAAATTGTTGTCTTCCCATTTCCAAAAGTTCATGTATAATGTGGTACAAAGATGCATAGAATTAAATAGTTCTTAATAATTATTAAAGTATTACTTGAATTTATTTTTTCTCTGAACATTTCATACTCAATTCTTTTACATGCTTGCTTTGAGGTCTTTAATCAGATTGACCAGCTTTTTTCCACCTTAGTTCCAACCCAACATACATATAATTTTTTAAAAAACCCAAGAGTTACAAATTATCCCACGTCATTGTAGTGTTGTTAAAGTTGTAGCAACGTTTCAGCAGAATCTCATCTGCCATCCTGTATTGAATTTGTATGTGGGTCAGGGTTCTTCACAGCCGTTTGGTTTTAAATTGAGGCAAGCCTATTATTGTGCAGGAAGTTTTTTCTACATCCTGATTGGTTGTAGAAAACACAGACCAAGACTCCCAACTAATCAGGATGTAGAAAAAAACATCCTGCCACAATAATAGGCTAGCCTCAAATTTAAAACCAAAGCTGTGAGACCCTGACCCACATACAAACTCAATACAGAAGCTGATGATGGCAGATGAGATTCTGCTAAATGTTGCTACAACTTTTAAGCACTACAATGATGTGGGATAATACCCAAAGGAAGCTGAAACAGATATATATTATGTGTGTGTGTGTGGTGTGGTGTGTGTGTGTGTGTGTGTGTGTATGGAAAGTCAATAAGTATAATGAAGTCTAAAAAATAACTGAGAACATAGTTACTAAATTGAATCCAAGTAAAATACTGTTCATAAGGAGATTGATTCTAAGTAATGGTGCAGCTTAGCATATATGTGGGTAGCACAGAAGTGTGTGACTTGAGAGCTTCGTTTTCAGCCTTTGATCTTGTCTGAGAGCAGTAGCATTAAACTCCCTGCCTGAAATTTTGTTCAAGTTAGGATGTATAAGGGTCTGTCTAGAGTCCTTATATATAGGAATAGTACAACAGGAATATGACCTACAGTTTCTATTGAAACATCAACACATGACATAGCAGAAGATGTATAGAAGTACCCTTGAAAGATCCAAGGACTGCTGAGGGCACAGTATCCAACTTGGCTAACATGAAGGGCTTTTGAAATTTTAACAATTAGAATGGATGATAAATATGTGGGTGGAAGGAACTCTTTTGAGAAAACCATAATTAATGGTGTGTGATTACTTATTCTCAATCTCTCTCCCCCTACCTTCCCTCCCTCTTCCCTCCTTCCCTCTTTCTTTCTTTTCTTTCTTTCTTTCTTTCTTATCTTTCTTATCTTTCTTTCTTTCTTTCTTTCTTCCCCTCTTTCTTTCTCTCTCTGTCCTTCCTCCTTCCTTCCTTCCTTCCTTCCTTCCTGCTCTCCTACCCTCAATTTAGCTTGTAGCTTATAAATGTAATATATGTTAATTCCTACCCTTCCTCTCTCTCTCTCCCCCATCCCTCCCTCTCTCTCTTTCTCTCTCTGTCTCTCTTACACACACACACACACACACACACACAAACACTCACTCAGTCCAGTCCAAGGTGGCCTAGGCCAACCCAATTACTTCTCAGAAGCCTTCATGACTTTTGCCTCTGCAACCTTGGCTTGGAGGGAATGCTGGAGTTAACTCCTCAGAACAATGAGTCACCCAGAGTTTCAGGATGCCTATTTCTCACAGCTCTGGTTTTTGATTCAGATAAAATCAGATTTTATATTTTGAAACTTACTTTATACAAACTTTAATAGAACTGTCTTTTGAAAAGTTTTTTTTTTACTTTAAATACAACTTCCAACATCAGTAATATTTATAGCAGCATAACTTGTGCCTTTCTTTTCTCTATTTTTACTCACTGAACTTAGCACTAATATTTCCCAAGCTGCAGTCCATTCTTAGGTTTCAAAAATAGAAATTTTGCAAATCAATCAGCATTAGTAAACTGTTTTCAAGAGACACGAACAAATCTGTACATTTTACCAACACAAAATACTTGATAGATTTTTGCATATTTTAGCAAGTCTGGTAGATATGCCTCCCAATCTGAATTTCATACTTCAAGTGTTACATCTGCTGCTGTTTTCACAAATGCAGACTTCTTTTCAGTAAAGCAGGTTTCCACTGGATTAACATTCAGCATTCTAAACATGTCATTTAATCATTGCTGCTATTTTGTCATAATAGAAAAGAGTAACCCTTATGACTGTTAGCTTTCATATAAGCAAGACTGTACAAACAACGAGTATTTTGTGCTTATGCTGCAGAACCATGCAGCCATGTTTGAAGATCCAGAGTGTTGGAAATCTAATGGCTACATTTCAAAACATCTGATCTTTGCAAAAAGCTTAGGCCCCAGTTTGTGAATAAACATTGGTATGACTGGGCAACACTTTGGATTTTGTTTCCAAAAGGTTATCAAAAACAGCTAGAAGTTCAGTCTGGATCTGCATAATCCTAGGAGAAGATAGAGTTGCTATGAAGCACTGCAGAAGCTTGCTAAATGTCTGCCCTTGCACAATGCCACGCACATTTCTTGATAAAACAGTACAGTTTTTAATCTTATGTCATTTGCTCTTTCACATATAAGCCCCGGTTGCAAAATCATTCATATTGTTGAATGAACGAAGTGTTTTTAATTGTAGCAGGAGAAGTAGATGATGGATGGATATATGGATGGAGATGATGGATAGATAAATAGATAGATATTAGATATGATAGATAGATGTTAGATAAGACGTTAGATTGAAGATAGATTGAAGATAGATAGATAGATAGATAGATAGATAGATAGATAGATAGATAGATAGATAGACAGACAGACGAATTTTGCCCCTTGACCTCTAGAAACAGTTTTGCACAATATAGTTTTGAAATGTCAGATGGATGAATGGTTCCTGTCTCCATTTCTTATCTGTCAGACACAGTTAGATCTACTCCTAACTGATATTCTCATGAAAGCAACAAACAGCTAACTTGCTCTATCCACCAAACTAAAAATGTATCGGACTTACCCACAAGCAGTTAAAACCAACTCCTAGATTTGCCTGCCTGGCAATTGCTTTGAAATCACAAATTGGCAATATAACATGCCAGTGTATGGCAAGTTAGAAATATCAGGGGAAATTAACAGAATATTTTCAGCCAGAGACTCTGATCTGACCTAAATGGCTATTACTACAGTCCTTTAGTGCTGTTGAGGCATTGGATGTAGAATTAAAACTGATTATAACAGCACTTAGCATACTGCTATATTCTCCATTGTGACTGTGTGATTCCTAACTGCACAATAGCAGCAGCCATCATTGTTGCATGGAATTTAGCCTTGACTGTCATACTCTAAGGTTTTTTTCCTCCCAAAAGACATTGTAACACATTGGAATATATATCTTGGGAAATGTTCATAGGATTGTATTTCTCTTCTTGTTTATTTGATTGCTTCCCAAATTTTCTTCAGGAATTGAAGCTGGTGGATATAAGAATTCTCTTCTCATTTTTTCCCTACAACATCTGTCTGTGGGACATTTCGGCAGAATCTCATCTGCCATCATCAGGCTTCTGTATTGTGTTCGTCTGTGAGTCAGACTTTCACAGC
>BHFT01027782.1:0-12791 GCA_004320025.1 Laticauda laticaudata
TCCGTTGGGCAGTGTGACAGGGCCTTTAACAACTAAATGGTTTGTAGTGAATATAGGTGTAAGAATGTTTAGTTTAAAAGTAGGAAACATGGAGAAATTTTAAGATATGTTGGTAGAGAGATAATGGGATAGTGTAGGTTTGTGGCAAGGAATGAAAGTTTGTAAAAGGACTGGTATTTTTTATTATAGTTTTGTGGAAATATTTTAAAAACTTACTTGCTATGAGTCATTTTATAAGATGCATATTTGCAATATTTTGAATCTTATCTGAAAGAAAGCCCTATATTTGTTTTGTCACAGGACAGCAATATGCTACATGCCTAAATTTAAACATAACTAGACTTTGAGAACATGTGTGAAAATTCTCTTTTCCTTCAAGTTTTCTAATTATTGTTGGCTATGGAGCTAATTATGATTGATTCATAATTTTTTGTTGTTGTCAGGTGGAATATTGTCCATGTGTCGTAACCACTGACTGTTGGAACCTTGTAATGGAATTCATGCAGAGCTTTATGGGAAATCATGCTCCTGGTATCCCCTCTGTGTTCAATAATAAGCATGACAGCATCTACAATCCAGCTGATACAATAGTTCAATACATGGAACTTTTCAACAAAATTCGCAAGCAGCAGCAGGTGCCTGTTGCAGGTATGAGATGAAGTATCAGAAAATGTTCTTCAAGTAAGCAACCACTTTGTTGAATAGAAATTCAATCCAGTGTTCTAGATGGCAGTTGTTACCCATCAAAGCAACACATCTCTGTTCTAAATATCTTTTTGTTGAAGATGAATACTCTCTCATATCAGACTCTCAGAAATCTGTGCCATATTTACTTTGCCCTTGTTTTAGATTCAGGGAATCTTGTCATGGAAACCAATATTTGTACTGTTATACATAGGTTAAATTTTATATTAATGAAAACATAGAATCTGTATATATTGGTTTTAAAGATGTTGTTTGTTATTGTATTCTTCTTTCCAGTAGGGAGTAATTATTGTTTAGTTTGTATTTTGCTCCTGTGAAGCCTTTTTGTTAGTTCTCATATAAATATATCAATCTTCCCAATTAAAAAGTTATTAAAAGCTATTTTCTAATTAATTTAATCAAGTCTTGATAAATTAAATTCATAATTGTCAATATCAGATCAATTCCATATAGACCAAAACAACTTGGCTGTGAAAAAAGTATATTTCAGTAATTGATTCTTATTCCCATTCATATAAATAATCTGGTATAATTTAAAATGCAACTTGAGTTTTTTTATTCCTTGCACATGGGTAACTGTTTAGCTTAGAGAACTAGAGCATAAATATATTTGGAAATAATGTTGGTCTTACTTGATATGTTTATTCTCTTTGGTGGTAAGAGAGTCCAAATAAGGGTTAACTCTGTTTCCTAGCTGATTGGACTGAGTCTGTTAAAGGTACTTTAGCTCCACCTCTGTTGCTGGCTTTCCCCAGCTTTCAGCAAAGTCACATGACAGATCGGACTTGCTTCTGTAAGTGGGATAAGAACTAAACTCCTCTTCCCCCTGGCCTGCACCTCAGACCAGAAGTACCCAGGGCGGGGCTGGACTCTCTTACCACCAAAGAGAAGCAACGTATCAGGTAAGGCCAATGTTTTTTCTCTTTTGTGTGGTTGTGAGAGTCCAGGTAAGGGACATACCAAAGCTGGAGCATCCAAAGGAGAGTCAAGTCTGGTCCTGGTCACATTGCTCCATATGCATTCTCTGCAGAACTCATCTGCTAAACACTGCATCAGCCGGTACGAAGACGTCCAAGCAGTAGTTTCTGATGAATGGAGAGGGTGAAGACCACGTAGCTGCCTGGCAGATCCTGCATGGCCCAAGCTGCCATTGTAGCCGCACTCCTCGTAGAATGGGCTGTCACTCCATGAGACAGTAGAAGAGACCTACTTCTCTTAGGGTCTAGAAATGCAGGAATAGATCCACCTGCCCACAGTCGATGGTGTGAATTTACCACCCAGTGTGGCTGTTGAAAAGACACGACTCTATTTTATGGAAAGCAGCAGTCCTACGTTTTGTAGAAGGCCACCTAGCAGCCTGAATAGTCTGGATAACTCTATCTGAAATATTATCCCTCCTCAGAGAGCCCCACTCAAACGCCATGAGGCTAGCTGTAGTCACTGTGGCTCCTCATGAACCAGGGCTCCCTGATGCAAAGAGATCCTGTCTTGCAGAAATCTCCATGGCAGAGCAATGGATAAATTTACCGGGTCTGCAAACCAGGGATGGTGGAGCCAATAAGGCACCAGCAGGATAACCACCTCCCTCCTCCAAAACCTTCTGGACCACCACTGGTAAGGGAAGAGGAGGAAAAGTGTACATGAGTCCTGGAGGCCACCGGCTTTGTAGGGCATTGGTCCCTTTCACACCTGGGATGATGAATCTGGTGAAGAACCTGGGCAGTCAGGTACTGCTTGGGTTAGCAAATAAATCTACAATGGGTTGGCCGAACCTCCTTGTCATCTCTTGGAAAAGAGAGGGACTGTATGATCTATTCTGGCTTTGATGAGCCAGTCTGCCTGCACATTGTTGATTCCAGAGATGTGCTCTGCCCAAATATTTATGAGATGGTTCTCTGCCCAGCAGCCCAAGCATTCCGCTTCCAACATGAGGGACATGGACTATGTCCCCCCTTGTCAGTTTTGTGTGCCTTGGCGGCCACATTGTCATATTTAGGACATGAGCCCCCTCCACCAAATGTTGAAAACTCCTGAGGGCCAAATGAACAGGCCTCAACTCCAACCAGTTGATGTTTCTGCCTTGTTCCAACCATGACCACTGACCCTGCACCATTTGATCATAGATGTGTTCCCCATCCGGAAAGGCTGGCATTGGTCGTGATGATTGAGCCTGATGGGCTCCTTGAATAGGTGACCTTTGCAGATCGCCCATGATTGCCACCACTGGAATGACCTTGTTACCGACCTCGGAATCCTGACCTTGAACAAGGAGTGACTCCTGCCTGCCCTCCCTTGGGGCTTGCTGGAAGTCTGGGCCTCTGCCATTTTAGCCTGAAGGACAGGGATGCATGTGCCCCAAAAGGGGGGGGTGGAAGGTGGATGCTGCAAACCCCAGGCCCCTACACGTGCACCAATGGATTTCTTCTTACCAGGTCTTCTGGCTTGCTTCTGGCCCTGCAATGCCTTTAGCTAAGCTCCGTCCACACCCTGCCGGAAATCCTGTGTGGCCTTTGGTGGGCTCGTGCTAGGCACTTCATTCCAGAAGAGGGCCAAGAAATCTGTTCAGGCCCTGATCGATCTGGGTCAGGCCCTCCAGGCTGCGACACTTGATCCTTTCCCTCAGTGCTGGGTTGCTTCCCCCAGCACTGGCACTAGCAGCAGGAGCACAGGCTGATGCAGCTGTGAAGCGGGCTGATCCTCCCACCGATCCATGTTCACCACTGACTACACAGCCATGGCCTGCACGTCTGCAACCCTGCACGCCACTTTTCCTCAGGCAGCTCCAACAATGGAGCAAAAAGCCTGCAGCACTGACCTCTTCTTTATCTCCAAATCCTCCAAAACACACTCTTTGCGAAATTGAAAATACAAGAGGTTAAAAGACATGTCCGTCCTGGCTGAGGGACTAAGTCGAAAGCTGGGAAAAGACGGGCAACAGAGGTAGAGCTAAAATAGCTTTGACAGGCTCAGTCCAATCAGCTAAGATGGAGTTAACCTTTACCTGGATTCTTGCAACCACACAAAGGAGAAAGAAAGATTCAGTTTTAAAATTCTAAAGTTGTAAATGTGTAAATTTTCATTAGGAATTTATATGGATAACTTTATTCAACAGTCAGACTCTATATGGTCAAAGTAACGGCTGTTATTTTGTAACTGATCTCAGAATGTAATAATTTTTATCTGTCTATGCATAATAAGCATCGTCCTGCTGAAAGTTGAGAGTAAACATTTATTTGAAGTTTTGGTTTTGTGCTCAAACACTGCAGTTGTTAATTGCATTTGGTCATTAATGCTTTCTTTTTTCATTAGAAAACAATAAAAGTATATAGAATTAAAAATTATGGTCAATATTATTGATTGGCTCAAAACAATTATTTCCCAAATCATTTGTGATTTTTATATTGGGTAAGCAACTGTCATTTTTAAGTCTATATATTGAAACATTAAAATGCCTAGAAATGTTTCTCAGTATTTTTCACCTTACTCATTAGCTATGAGCCCAGAAAGATTTGACAAATTGTTAATATATGCAGAAAATTGTCTGCATAGTAAGCAAATGAATAATTTTAACATAAGAAAATTGAATCTGATCTATGAACCATATGCAACTTTAATATGTTGTGACTTTTGTGATTGCTGATGAACTGCAGGCAATAAAGACTGAAGACTCAGGCCTTTGGGTTGTTGATATTGTGCATTTAAAGGAGTTAAATATTTGTTCTAAACGTATATACATGGAAGTAAAACATTAAAAGTTACAAAGACTGAAGAATGGGACTTACATATACACAGAACTTGCTTTTTGCCTTTCCAGCCGGACTGCCTCATGACACTCATATTTATCTGAACTCCAGCTTTTATATTCCAATATGTAAAGGTATCCCAAATATTATTTCATTTCATTACATTGCTTTGGATAGGTTTACATTTTTAAGACATGATATAGAAGCTTTGCTCAGTTAACTACCTATTTGATCTTTAGTCCTAATGGCTTATTAGATCTAGAATGGGGAGCGTCTGGGTCAGGAGATTTTTAAAAAAATACTTACAAAAAAAGAATCATTACATCATCATCAAAGACTGTCATATAATAGATGAGAAATTGATCTAGAAACTTGTGGTCAATATCTTCTTTCTGGGTCAGATGTTAAATAAAGGGTGGTTGATCAAATCCGGTCAATCTTGGATGAAAAATGTTTATTACATAGTTGGAGTTACTGCTGAGTCACCAGACTTCTCAGCAGTTCTTTCAGTACCTTAAGACCATAGTATCCTTTTGATACCATGAATGAAAGAATGTGTTATTCTTCTACTTGCTGATTGGGAGGATGGTATTCAAATGCAGAGCTGTTTTATCCTCCATCTGTATAAAATCTACATTTGGTTTCTCAACTTTGTGGAACTTCCAGATGTGAGGATTTCTATTCCCAGAATTCTCCAGCCAGTATAACCATTACTGAGAATTCTGAGTTTAAATTAAGAGGCCATATGCCTGAACATGATTGGGAAATACTTAAATTGCTGATCATATTCCAAGATTTATACTAAAATGCCATCAGTATGCTGATAACATGCTACTCTGTCTGATTTTCGTCTGCTCCGGAAAAGGTTTTGAAATACTTAGACTGGATGTAGATTAACAAATTGAAATTTAGCTGGACAAGGCATACCAGTAGATTGTTATTATATCTGGCTGAGATATTCTGAAAAATGTTGTATTTCTACTAAAATGTCTATGGAGATTCTCTGTAATCCAGGTCATGGTTATTTAGAACCAAAGAAGCTTCTTGGATGAGAAGCAAAATGTTTTCAAGGGGAAAAAAATCCCAAGAAAGTCCAGTTGCCATTTGAAAAGCACTGTTGATATATTTCCCTAAAGTATCAAGTTTGTGTTCTGGGGTGCTTCCAGTTTTCAGCAATTACAGGAACAAGTAAACTCTCTAGCACATAAAAGCTTTAAGCATTTATAATCTTTGCACAGGCGTGGTCTCAATTTTAATTATATACAGCCTGGTAACTTCCAACTTCCACTCTAGACCAGGGAGCTTTGCTGGCTGAGGAATTCTGGGAGTTGAAGTCAATAAGTTTTAAAATGGCCAAGGTTGGAGACCCCTGCTCCAGACTATTGATATAATGCAGCATATGTGAAGATGGTCTGGAAACTTGATTCTAAAAATTATTGGAACTAGATTCTATTGTTGAAATTCAGCTTTCCATGCAATATTTTCTATATTTATGAAGGGCAACAGATATAGAGATAATTAACAAAAATATACTCACTTTTATTTCATTTCATTTTAAATTTTACATTTCTACCACGTGTAACACTCATTATGATGATTTTCTTAAATATGTCACTTCCTTTGCCTCTCAGTTATTCTGATGGTTTTATTTTTTCTTCCTGAATCCTTTAACTGTACCTGTTAACCAGCAAGGGGTTTTTCACCCAGATGAGAGACAGAATTCAAGATTAGGAAGAAAAAAGGGTTGTCTTCTAAAAAACAAAAGTGCTCATTACTTTACAAATAGACAAATTAAGCAGTCTGAATGGATATGGCCAACAAGGGGAACTGAGTCTATTGAAGATGCCCTTTACACATTTGGGGCCCCAGACCTGGGGGCATTGGCAGTTTTTAAGGCTTTATTAAAAGACAACAGAGTCCTTGGCACTCTAATCTCTGAGAGAAGGAGGTTTTCAAGAGCAGAGAATAATATAATCAATCTAATATAATGTTATTTGAATATCCAGGAAAAGGTGTTAGAATAGGATTATCAGGTCATTATGCAAAGTAAAATAAAAGATACAATACAGGGCCATGTGTTCATTGACTCCATAATGATTAAGGGAACAATACTCTTGGAGGAGGTAATATGAGGATTAAACTGCAGGGACTATTTCAGCAAAGCAGCAGGATTTCTCAGCTATATAACTCATTTCCAGTTGCAGAGAATTATTAATTATCAAATGGATTCATTTCTGGAAATTTTAAGGCATTTAGAAAGCCAAAATAAAATGTTATCTGAAGCAACTTAAAAAAGCCCATTTTGCAATTTACTTTCAAAACATCAGGGGATTAATAGTAATATTTTTTGGATGGAAGAAAATTAAACATTGACTTTGTAAGAATATAATTTTAGAAAGCAGTCTGAGAAAATAAGTAAAATCAAAAGCAGTATGATTTAAATTAGCAGGCAGGAAGTGCTTCCATATAAAAGACCTGTTGCCCTGTGTGGAAGAGGAAGAGATAAACTCCAAAGTAATAACTAGATGACTGGAAAAGAAAAAAGTGAGAGCAAAGGCAAACCTTGTATTGGCAGAGAAAAAAATCTGTACCATAAATCTTAATAATCTACCTAATGAAGTCAAATTTACTTGTGCACTGGGTAATATTCTAGTATTTCAAGAGCTCAAACTAGTTTAATTAGTGAAAATTAAGTACCTGTTGTACTTTGCAAATAGACAAAAATTAGGGAACAATTTGATTTGTAGAACTAATGTGGAACAGATATAAAAATGCTGATTCATGGTGTATTAAATTCCATGTTTGGAAAACAGTCTTTCAACTACAAGAACAGACAAACCATGGGTGTAAAATGATTTTCCAAGAAAATTACTGCTTGGTTTATCCAGATAATGAGCTACCATGTTCAATATATAACTGAGAAATTGAATACCATAGAGGAATATCGGCATGAAACCTGGGTGAAACTATGGAGTCCAAGATTTTGCCACAGAAATACCATGTATTTCAATTTAATAAAAAGCAAATTGACAAAGGAACTGAAAATACATTGCTAGCCTAAGGGTGGGGAAGGAATGAAATCCACCTACTGGACACCACCTATCGTCTACAACACAGCTCTTGCAGCAGTGGCAAAAAGATTCCACAACCAGTTACACACCAAGAGCAAAGATAAACCCCTCAAGCGACCTCAAGAGCTCTCAGAGCACCAACAAACCAGATGACTGCAAAGAAATACAATCCTTCCATCCCATCAGAACCTAATCTTCCATCCCACCACCAGGCTCAACTGTCAGTACCTACCTTCCACCCCTACCCCCGATCCCAACTGATGAAGTTTCTTGGATAAGAAATGAAATGTTTTGTTCTTCCTCAAGGAAAGTAACACAGTCCAGTTGCCTTTTGAAAACATCCTTTTGAGACAAATATGACCTGGATGACTGAGAATCCCGAGATACTGAATCAAAAGGGTATTGAAATTGAGCATTTAAATTAATGCAGACATCTAGAACAGGGGTGTCAAACTCACGTCATCACAGAGTCATCACATGATGCATCGGGACTTTTTTTCACTAAATTGGGTGGGGACAGGGCCAGTATGTGATGCATCCGGCCCATGGTCTGTGAGTTTGACACCCCTGATCAAGAACTTTGTAACTCAATGGAAGAACTTTTATTTATGGACATTATGATTTAATGTTATCATTTTAATTATTTCAATCTAATAGCTGCTTTTTCAAGTTCTACTTCTGAAGCTTTGAATATTGATAGAAAAAAGTAACTTTTTATCTTAATTCAATTCTTTATTTGATCAGTGTTGTTAATATAATCTAGTTCTTTCACATCTTAACCACTTTTTATATTATTTAAAAACAAAATATTGGAATTATTTCATAATTACCCATTTTATGAGAAACAAAAATGTAACTCTGGGGTAAACTTTCAATTTGTCCTGTTTTCCTGCACAAGCCTTAATATGTTAATTTATAGCCAGGCACTCAAGCCCCATATTGAATAATTCCACAAATGCATGTCTTATTCAGGAAGCCAAGGACTGAGTGAACAATTCTGTAATTCCTGTTTTTTGTTTTTTTTTCAATCAAAACCATGATATTTAAACTGCTTCAAGGCATTTTCAAATAATTCAGAGAAGCTTTGCTAGGTTGGTTTGGCATAGATGCCACAAAACACTGATACCCAAATTCTGAAGACTTTCATTGTGCTCTGACAGGTTAATATTTTGCTTTTGTCAGCCTTAAAGTTCTTCTCAACAGATTCCTGGTATTTATGCCATGAAGTTCTACAGCATTTCTGCTTTGTGTTCTTTGAGGCCGTAGCATATTTTCCAAATAGGTAACAGGCTTGAGTCTAATAGAAATTTTCTATGGATAGAGTAAGGGTCTCTCGCTTGTTTCTGCACTTTCTTGAAAAGTCTACCCTACAAATTGCAACAAATATGCTGCCTTATTTTAGCCTCTTACCTTAATGAAAAAGTTATCATAAAAAAGATGTGAAATAGGTTTATTAGGGACTTGATTTTGGTGTTCTGTCAGATATGATGATTGCCTTTCATTGAGCAGGACAGGTTAAAATTAAAATTCCCATTTTAGTTTTAATTCTTGCAATAACAAAAGTTTTTCCCCTTTTCTTCCCCCCACCCCCCCCCAAAAAAACACAACAAACCAGGGAAGGCATCTGACAGAGGCTGCTCAGCATGTTTGAAATGAAAGCTGTGTGTAGCACTCCCTCCTCACACTATAAGGCAGCAGCTAATAAACCAAAGAAATGAGATCCTTGGAAAGATCAAGTTTTCCAGATTCCGTTTTTCTAGTTTAATGGCCATGTCATCCATGCAAAAGCAGCTTTGTGATTTTTACAGACCTCAATTGTGATAGGTTTCTGATAGAGCCCTGGAAAACACAAAGGGAGATGGTTCAGCAGAATCCTTTGCCAAAGAGGTAGCATGAGGCAAAGGAAAGACAAGTTCTCCTTTTGGGGCTTGCTGGATATCGAAGGAGGGTTCAGACTCAAAGCCAATCAGTTTTATTCTTAAATATTAATACACTGTTTGGTTCTTTTCTTGACTCCCAAAGAATCACATCTTCAGATTTTACAGAGGAGCAAAGCTCATCCCACTGAGAACATTGAAAAGGAATCTGGAAGGATGGTGGCCAAATGATTTTCCTTTTTTTCCCCACAGCTCCCCAAATGGTTAAGGCATTTTACTGTCAATTGTATCCTTGGGTTACCAGCACTCAACCTTCATTGTTGCAGCTTCTGATCCTGCAAAGTACTGAGCTCAGCTGGATTTTTTAGTTGTATTTTGCTTTCCAGCTTCCTCTCGTATAGAAGAAACTGAATACTCTTATAAAACTGAGATGTATAATTTTTAGGTAAGATTTTCTAAGATTTTCCATATTATCATTTTCTTCTATATTTCCTTGTTCACCCCTCCCCCAAAGTTGGCCTCTTTTTCTCTCTTTCTATTCACTAGTTCCCATAGCAACCAAAACTATCACAGCCTGCTTTTTATCCTAGGTTAACTTGATTGGCCAATATTTCTTTACTTATACATAGTGGAAGTGAAAAGTAACTTTTATGTAGTAAACATATTTTTTTTAATCATCATAGTACATACCTTTGATTTGTATACATTTGTTTCTGCTGCTTATTTTTTATCTAGAAGACACAATAAAGCTATATAGAATTGCTTTATTATTCTATCATAATGGGAACATTTAGTAGGGTCAGATTGTTACATACCAATATATAACTGCAAAGATCAATTTAGGTGGATCTAGAGATGACTTAATTCCATACCTAAAAATTGTTCATTCGATTGGAAAGTAGGCATTGGCAAAAACCTACCTTAACATCAAGTGTCTGGTTTATAGATAACAAATTTAAAAATAATTCATACTGGACTAGGCATAAAGAAAAATAGGGAGTATAATTAGAACACTACCAATTAAACTACATCTGTTACCACTGTGGCACAAGAACATATCTAGGAGATGAATTTTCATAGATCAATTTTTTAAGTACTTTTAAATTTACTATCTGAATTTAACATCTACCACTGTTATAATAGAATAATTGCTTGATCGAACAAATAATAAAATGTACAATAATACAGTAATTGCTTGATCAAACCAATATGATCTAATCAGCCTTATTTTGAATTGGGGACAGCTGTTCCTAGAGCTGTTTAAATTTATGTCAAAAATGATAAATAGCATACTTTATGACGCAAAATTAAGGGATTAGGTGCTGAATGTATCATGAATTTTACATGAATATATCCTTAATCCATAACCTAATACCATTAATATCAATGCCAATGAATACAGAAAATTAAAGACTTACATCGCTGTGATATAAATCCAGCTTTCAAAAGAAAATGTTCAGGATGTTAAAAACTGTTTAAGATACATAACATAAATCAAGAATAAGAATGGATATGCATATGGCACCAACATGTAACACACAAATCACAAATTACTTTTGTGCCATAGACTAAATACCACAATTGCAATATAATTCTTTAATTTAGCATCTTTTCCTGTAGGATTGCATGACCCTACAGGACACCATATTGTAGTGTCTTAAAATCAATGTTGTTTTTGTGTTACCATAAACACAAAACTGTCAAATGGTTTTAGTTGTCACTTATGTATTCCATTATCAGGTTTCTGTACCGTGGAGCTATTGCAAATTGTGAAGCCTGAACAAGAGATATGGTGGTGAACTGGTGGGAGGGAGGGGGGGGGAGTCCTGTAAAAAAAAACCTCCATGCTTTGGAATGTGCAGTGATTCCAGATATGTACAAAGCAAAGTTAATCCATTGGAAATACTCCAAAATATAGTCAGCCTCTATCTTTATTGGGAGCAATCAAAACAAAGCACATTTGCAAAGTATAAAGTCTTTCAAGTTTTGAATAACTCTTCATTGAGCTATTAAGCAAAATATAATTGGATTTTATGTTGGAATAGTGGATGCAGGTTGGAATTAGCTGTTTCCACTTCAGTCATATCAGAAACCATGGATCCTTTGTCTGCAATTCAGGGCATCATTTAAAAAAATTAATTGACCATGTATAAATCATAGGTAATAATCATTAAGGTTCACCGTTTAACTTCATACAGGATCACAAAGCACTGATCAATTACATTTACACTATACTGAATGAACAAGGATGTGAAGTATAATTTGATGGATTAGCAGAAACCCTATAAATGCCTCATTTAATAATTACTCTAACATTTTCTTCTGAAAATGGAAATGCATTTATGTTGCCACATTTTTTGCTCAGGAAGAGAGGTTCTTCTGAACAAGTCTTCTAATGTGTTCCCTTATTGATGTAATATTATAAGGAAAGGTGGGGGGGGGAATAACACCTTAGTTTCCCATCACTCTTGTCATGAAAATAAAACAAAAAAAAAGGTTCTATTGAGGAAAGCACAATATTGTTTGACACTAGTGTTGGAGGTTTGTCTGGCAGCACTATAAAATTCTGGAAATACTATAAATTCAGCTAGCAAATGAGATTCTGCAAAGAAAGTAACCAACCTTCTTCTATAAAGGTGGGGTTTTTTTTGTATAATGGTAACAAAAAAGGAATATGTAGTAATTGAAATTGATACGGGCTGTTTATAAAGACTCCACTCTTCATTCACTGATCGCAGCCTGCCTGATTTAGACTATGTGGTCTTGCTCAAGCCAGACAAAATGTCACATTTAGTTCCAATACAGATGTAAACTATATTAAAAGTAGATGTCATATTAAAACAATTGGATTTTCTTCATGCCTTGAACAAGGTAAAGCCATTTCCCCCCTTATTAAAACCGAAATCTTCCCAGAAGAGAATATATGCAGCGTGTGAAGCACAATGCCTTCGAGCTAGACGAGAAACCGAAGATGAAGAGATTGGCTGATCAGCTGCCAGGTCGCTCAAAGACCTTGCAAGACGGCGCGGGTTATTATATTCCTGTGCTTACACCTGTAAACCTGTCAGGTGCTGCCCTGGTTCCAAGAAGCCCGTCGTCAAGGAGCAAATATTCGGCAGACTCCGACCGTCTCAAACCCGAAAGAGCCACGCTCCCGCATTCACAAGGCTCTCTACGCACGCTTCAAGCAATGTCTGCTCTGCTTGGAAGGTCCTGAGCTGAAAAAGCCCCCCTGGAAAGCCCTCCCGCCAAGCGGGGGACGAACGAAATGGGTCCCTACGACTTTAAGAGTCCCTTTGTCTCGGAAACATCCTTATTTACCCTCCTGCGCTTCAACCAAACTTAACCCCATTTCCTCCTCTCTCTCTCTCTCTCTCTCCTCCTCCCCCCCCCCC
>BHFT01027782.1:12796-66601 GCA_004320025.1 Laticauda laticaudata
CCCCCCCCCCCCCCCCCCGCAATTCACAAGTCGGTGGATGTCACAGTTCCTGGGCGGAGCTACATGTGCACCCCGGCTCCGCTTTTGAGGAACGCTCTCGTCCAAAGCTTCGAGTTTGAAGAAGGGGATTCGGCCCATGCCACACCAGTCAGCCATTGCCACTCGTTCCATAAAAAAGGAGCTCGAGTTCCTTTGAGCGAAGCCGTTAGAATCGTTTTGATTTTTGAAAAGAACGCGCATCCTCCGACGCGTCACTCGCATAAATCAGGGACCATGTCCCGCTTTTTCGCGTTACGTATATGACGTTAAGAAAGAAAGAAAGAAAGAAGAAAAAAAAATCGTCCTCAGAAAACTCAAGACGACTTTGGGGCGCAGCCGACGTAAACAAGAGAGCTGAATAGTGAAAGCGTCACATGCCGTGGGTGGGACGGGAATAATGTGTGGCGGGCGTGTTATCCAATGACAGTGAGGGGCCGGGTGAAGTGGGCAGCCAGTGGCAGGCGAGGGGGGCGTGTCGTGTACCGGTTGGGGTGTCTCGCGCTTGGTGACAGCTCGCGCGTGCTGATGATGGCGGTAAATAAAGGGGCCGGAGGGGGGGCGGGGGCTTTACCCCCTTGGGGTTTAGACCTTAAATAGGGGGAAGTAGGAGAGCCCTTCCTGAGTGAGAAGGGGCTCTTTTATGCGTGGTTCTAGCCGGCTGGGGAGACTAACCCCCAATTGTCGTGGAAGGTTTGAGGGGGCTCCACCCCTTTGAAGCTCAGATTCCACGTTGGGGACGTGAAGGCTGTGCTCGTTTAAGCCCCACCTTCTGATTTGGAGGGAATCTCGCTCACGCGTTTGGGCAGGCCGGCAGAGGGGAAGAGGTCTTGACCCCCTAAAGAGTAGGGGTGGGTGGGGAAGAACCTTTCTTCTCTCAGCCCCTGCTTCCAGGGGACAAGGAAGGTTGTGCTCGCCGAGAAGAGGGAAGCGCTGGCCCCTCTTAGAGGGAGCGGGGAAGAAGATAGGAGCCAACCCTCCCAAATGAAAAGGTGAATAGTTGTGACAGGATTTACCCGATCAAGCAAAGATATTGGCCAACAACTGACTTTTGAAGGTCTGAGATAGACTTTTTACTCTGCTTTGGTAAACACAGGCTGTGCTCTGGTGTACAGTGAGAGCTAGGAGTAAATATTGAACCAATAGGCTTCTGTGAGATTGCTTGAGGACTGGGGCAGGGGGGTTGTAAACTCGTAGACATTAAACTTGCAGGATGTTGGAAGAAAGGCGCTTTAAGTAGATTAAGAACTAAACTAAGAACTGGGTAGGTATAGCATAGTTGCTGAAAGCTAAAACAGTTAAGTGCATGTTCATAATTGTTGCCATTTGTAGCTGGAGAGCAGCAAAAGAGTTGGAAGAAATAACTAGGCAAAGCAGCAATTGTTTTAATAAGTAGTATATTGTTGAAAGAGGTAGGATAGCTAGTGATGGAATAGTGATAGATAACAGGAAGACTTCATGCTGTGGTTGCTTAATCCTGTGTAGTTCTTTGTAAGTTAGAATCTTACTTGGTCAATTTCAAGTCAGACATTTGTAACTTTTTCCCCCACAACATTACAACTTAAGCACCTTAACATTATTTTTAGAATGTATTTTGTGATTTGAAGTTTCATTGTTATTAGCATGTTGATAGAAATAGCAAGATTTGGGGAGATCAGGTGACAGAAGTTATATGTCCAGAGGGTTGTTGCAGTTGGGAATTCTTGGCCTTTAAACCTGGATTGAGTTTTTGTAAAAATTCATTTTCCAATTCTGTTATATAGCAACTAGGCTGTTGAAATTATTACTGTATTGTTAATACTGCATTTTCTTCTAAACATACGTTCTGATGTAATGATATTGATACAATGGTTCTTTAATATCTGCTATTTTTTATCACTGAAACATTTTAATATACAGGGCAATGAAGTGGTTTTTTTTAATGAACTAGTTATTTGGTAGATGGGTGTGAACTTATAATGGTAAACTGCAACATAAGCAGAATCTCTAGCCACCTGCATATACTGGTATACTTCAGTTTACTGTTCTGTCTGTTTAAAAGTTTTAGAGTTCTTATTGTTTAAAAACCTGTTGGCTCACTGGTCTTTCAAAAGGAAGCAAAATTCTTTGCTTACTTCATGTTTTGCTTTTTTCTTTCCCATCCACATTTTAATAGAAAATGAGGTGGAGCCAAGTCTTCGCTCTTAATGAATATGTTTGTTAAAATATAGTATATAGAAAATAATAGCGAACGTGTAAAATCAAGCATCTTTGGTTCTTTTATGTTTTCTCCTGAGACTTGTGAAATCTGGTTCCCTTTTTTGATCACAATAAACCATTTCAGGGTAGAAAAATGTTTCTTCTCTTTCTCACTTTTTTAAATTTAAAATAATATTAAATTCTATTTAATGTTCATTAGTTTATGAACTATTGTTTTAAATTTAAATTAGAAAAATGAGAATGCAATAATGGCGAATATCTGTAGTTAGGATGAGGGTGAAGGTTTGTTCTCTGAGCTTGTGGGTTGGTTTCTGAAGTTTTTGTTACCAGCTAGGTAACATCTTCAGTGAAGTTTAGGGGATGTCAGCATCAGTGTTTATAAACAGAAGAACACTGAACACTGACATCTCTTAAACGGTGCTGACGAGGTTACTTAACCTGGTAACAAAATGTTTGGAAAGCAACTTGCAAGCTCAGAGAATGAACCTTCAACCTCAAAAATGAGAATGTCATACCTCTCCACTTATGGAGGATATATAAAGTGAATGCTTAAAGTGCAGAATGTGGAAACACTATATTTCTTAATAATACAATGTGCTTTATTAAATGTTAACTATCCATATTGATTTACTTGATACTAATCATGAAAAAACATTGGTAATAATAGAGGCATAACAGATGTTCTTAAACATTTAAACAAATACTAATGGGTGATAGAATTCACATACAATTGCAAAAATAAGTTATACTCTTTCAGTTTATTGCTTTTCAATTACATTCTTTTTAAAAATACTTTTTACTATTACAATGCCAAATTTTGGCTGGCTTATACAATTAAAGTGATATAATGCAAAAGGAAGAATCAAAGCATAGAATATGGATTTTAAAAGTAGGGAAGTATGGGGCCTTCCAGATACTGGATTACTGTTCTGTCATCCCAACTATTGGTCATGATGTTGGACTTCAACATTATCTGGATGGATTTTATTCCTTTTCTAAATATACTTTTACAAGCTTAATTTCCTACTCAAAAGCACCGATGACTGTTTAACTTTTTTATTCCTAGTTGGCTTTACTTACTAGACTTTTCTAATACAGAAACTCTAGAGGCTAGCATGGTTCTAATATCCATGAATAGTATATTTTAGAATTGGATTCACAATAATGAAGTAATTGAAATATTGTAGAGAGAGAGTATTCTTTTCTTTCTAACAATCAAGACAGGTATTATTTGGCTAAGGATTTGCAGTTCTGGAGAAAAGAAGTTTCCTCTGAGGGGCGATTGTATTAGGTACATTTTGCTGTGGATAACACCCATAGGAAAGTCTGTTCTGCTATTTTCATCATACCAGTTCATCCTGGCTGAATAATTCTGGTTTTAAGCTGACATATGCATTCAAAATTATCCCTCTAAGTATTTCCCAGTCTGACAAATGGTAGACAATACAAAAGCATCTATCTTTGTAATCATCATTTGTAGCAAAAAAATCTGCAATACAGAATTAATAAGAGTTTGTGTAGAATTACATTTTCAGTTTGGAATATAAAGTCACAATCTCCTCTTAGTTATTTTCTGTGATCCATTTAAATTCAGCTTAATTGTAAATAGTATTTGGCTGTAAAGGCTGCTGATTACTTTCTTTCTTCCACTCCAGCCACTATGTCAACTGCTGAGATGTTGTTGTATTCCAAAGAGAGTTGATAGGCATGGAAATTAGTGGGGGCTAAAGAGAAGTACTGAAACTTGAATGTTATGTATCTGGGGACAAAAGGATGGGTGGGCAGTCAATGAAAGCAACAGGAAGGAGGCCCAGAATTAAAACCAGAAACTTTAGTAGATTAAGCAGAGAAAAATACTTAAAGTAAGCTTATTGAAGGAGTACTGGATGATGTCTTTGTTTCTGATGCAATTAAAATGTAATTGCCATGATATACAGTATCCTGTAAGAAACTATAAGAAAAGTAAAGGATAGTATATTGTGGATGTGAAAGAGCAATATAGTGTTAAGAAATACTTCATTTCACATGAATTTTTATCCTTACCAGTATTCAGGGGTTAGCTGGATCTGCATTATCTCCAGAACTAAGTCCCAAAATATTGGTGCTGGTGGTTCTTTTCACAAATGCTTCACTAGCACTCTTAAATATGCTCTTTTGTAGCAATTTTAAAAATAGATGTTGAAAATGCTAAGAGGGGCAAAAAGGATGATATGTTTAGATACAATTCTCACATATACAAACAGCCCTGTTAAGCAGCTCATAAAAAGAAGATAACTTTAGGTACTCCATTGTCATATGTTAGCTTTGCAACTTGGGTGCAGCCCCTCTACCTATCTAGACAGTAAATAGAAGCTAGGTACTGTAATAGTTAATGCTAGACTTTCTGGGGAAAAATACCCATAAAAGTCTGTAGAAGACAAGCACATAAGTTTATTCCTTCAATCCTCTTTCAATCGAAGTATTTCCAGTAATGTTTCATAACTTCCATCTGTAATGATTTTGAATACTTCTCTTTTAACAACTATGGAATATATAACATTGTATGAGTATTGCTTAGGTTTCTTCAAGTTACTACAAAAAAATTACAGTAGAGCAAAGCATCTTTGTGAAATATTATTTAAATAAATGAAGAACTAATAATTTTGTAGTTATAGTTTGATTTGGATGATGTTTATATTGCATAAAAACTGCTAGTAGGATTTAAAAAGGAGATAACATTTTGATATATGGAAAGAGTTCAGATGAGAAAATCTTCCTTACACCTTACCCTTTGCATGTTTAATTGTCAATCACTGAATAATTAAGAAATAAATGTAATTTAAATTCAAATTTCAATCTCTGAATGTAATAGACTATGGTTAAATTCATGGTATTTGCAAGTTTGGAAATTCATTTATATTTGTTACCTTAGCATTTTTAAATGTTTATTCTTAATTGGTTGTGCAGTAAGTTATATGTAATGCTATCATTTGTGTGGATTTTAGTTACTGATAGAGCTTGTGCATAATTGACTCAGTCCTTTGTAAGCTAGTTGTGTGTATGCACCCTCAAGAGCTGGTAATATAAAAGAAATTGCCACAGAAATTGCCTGAAAGAGTGAGATTCGGCAGTTACCAAATCTATTGTGTCAGGATAGCAGGCAGTGCTTTGTTTTATTTGGTGTATGTTATTCTCTTATTGAAAATTATACAAAATAAAGGTCCAGAATGAAAGTATATGTTAAAAACTGTTGCATATGACTGGAGATGAGGAGCTGGTGGGTACATCTGGAATTTGTGAACATACCAGGGGAACTCTCACAAAATGGATGTTGGGGAAGTTTTTTCTGTTCACAAAATGGCTGTCATAATGCTCCTATAGAACTAGGCTATAGAACACCCATTATAGGTAAATGGGTCAAAGACAAATTGGTCAGCTAGCTTTTCCGACTAATCCTTCCCAGATACTTCCTACTGTCTCAGGTTTTTGTTCCTTTTCTCTGGGCAGATGGACACATTTCCATACAAATACATGTGTGCTCTTTATGTTTCTGTTCTACAAATGCTCAGGAATCTTCTGTGGAGCCCAGAATCTCTAAACAGATACTTATAAGAAGCTTTTGTCAGCTTTCAATTTAATTTTCATGCAGTGTTTACCCAAGCCAGATTTAAACTAGCTTTCCCCAAGGTTGATTGTTTATATGACCCATGTCGAAAGGCAGAATTTAGGATGCAGTGTTAATGGTGATGCGAATTGTTATACTCAATATATTGATTGACCAATGTTTGAGATGGGGAGGACCATAAAATGTTTGTAAACAATCACAATGTACATATGTTAAATATTGATTTAGATGAAAAAATAATGTTATTGCTAAGCTGGTGGCATATATATATATAAATAAATGGTGGCATATCTCTCTCTATAAAAACAGGGTAAACAGGTGGGAGTTTTTTGCTTGAAGTTAAAATAAAGATGCAGAATATCTCCAGCCATGTACTCAGCTTTGCAAAAAGAAAGGAACATTTTACCCATCATAGCAAAGACAAAAGATATTTTTCTTGCTGAAAATAAGAAATGAATTGCCCAATTTATAGTTGGAATCAGTGAATGCAATCCCAATAAACTGGGAACATTGGGTTTTCATACAACGTACCAGTCGTCTTATTATTAAGTTTTAGCTATTACTTTGAACTATATAATCATCTAGACTAGGTTAGATACTACCTGTAAACATTAGTTCTTCTGATTCAATGCAGAGGGTTTATTTTAAATCTAAATTCTGCATGAATTTTATTTCCACTAGAAATTAGTATATTTATCCTGAATGCTGTTTGGGTATCATGTAACTTTCAAAGATCAATCTATATTGTTAATTTAGATTGTAAAATATATTTTAAAATGACATTTTTCTGTAAACTATTAAACTATTGTTTAATTAATTTTCCCCTAGCAGCTGACTACAAATAAAATTAAAATTTCAGGCCTATAAACACTTGTCCTTGATTAGCAAGCTATCTGTGTAATTCCTGCATGCTCTTTCCCTCCTTTACCTCTTGAACTCATTGTAATTAATGTTAACTGTTGTGAGAGGTAGAGACTTAAACACTTTTGAAAAAGACCCATAATACTATGAACAATACTGGAGTGCTTTATGTATCATAAAGCTTACGTGAATGCTTATGTGAAACAGATTATTTTTATGAGCAGCCCTGTAAATGTAAATTATTCATTCAGAAAGCTAAATTTTATATTAGCACGTGTGTGTGTGTGCGTATGAGATCCCTTGTAAGAAATATGAATGCCAATTATAATATTGTAGTTTAATCCTCCCATCTCATATATTTCTATAGTCATGCTTATAAAGCAATATACAGTAAATATGGGAAAATCCTGTCTTTTATTGCATCTAATATTCTCCCCATTTATTAAAA
Organism: Laticauda laticaudata; assembly: GCA_004320025.1. NCBI lineage: Eukaryota > Metazoa > Chordata > Lepidosauria > Squamata > Elapidae > Laticauda > Laticauda laticaudata. Next base: position 19,945 of record BHFT01027782.1, read on the forward strand.
TGTTGGACTAGGAGGACCCATATGCAACTGGTCCTCAGCCATTGAACTCACTACATGACTTTAGGTCAGTTATTCCCTGTCAGCTCAAGATCATTTTTCACTGGGTTGTGAGAAAAAATGGGAAGGGAGAGTGTGATATACATTGTTTGAGCTCTTGGAAGGAAATTTGGATGTAAAATCAGATTGCAATTTTTTATAGTTCTATTTCTATCTTTTTAAAAGTGACCTATTAATAGAAAATACATAAATGAAGTTATTTTTAATATTGAGATAGACAAGAGCAAGGAAAATTTGTGTGTGTGCCAAGATGTTAAGGCTTAGGACTAGAGCTGATAAAAAATGTCTAACTTACAGTTTCTGCTTGCTTTCAGCAGTGTAGATGTCTTTAAGTCATTTTCTGGGTGAGAGCACTTCCACACAAGGTCTTTCATCCACCCCAGGACCAGCTTCAGATCTTACACTGTTGCCTGCATTCACCAGCTGAGCTGGCTTATTTCTGGTTCAGTGGTGGTATATCCAAAATTGCACCAAAAGAAGTGGTCTTTTTTGCTTTGCAGAGTTTGTGGGTGGGCTGTTTTTGCATTGAAGGGACTTACTTGGCTTCTGGGCTTCAGCTGATGTATGTTTCTGTTCACAGGATCTTAAAAGAGAAAGGTGTTGATAGTTTCCAAGTATCACTAAAGATGCATTCAGATTGTGTGTGTATGTGATTCAACAAATGCATATTGTTTTACTGATTTCACCTTAATGCAACTCACATGAGCAGTTTTGACTGTGTAAATATTTGCAAATGTTATGTCAAACAGGGATTTTCAAACTTTTAGGTGGTGAAGCCTGTTAATTTTTTTTAAAGTCTTACAATCTTCTATCAATAAGCAAATCTCTAATGAATGAAAGGGTTTGGGTTTGTTTTTTGTTTTTTTTTTGCTTTTAATATTTTGTGGAACTCCATTAGGTTCTCGTAGAATTTTAGGATGCCAGGATTAGGATTGAACATTTTAAAAGCACTACCTTAAGGAACAGTAGCCCAGGCAAAAGAAGCACAAGTTTTGTCTATATTCCATTTCTCTTATATATCCAATGTGCAAAATCCCAGGATACATCTTGATGTCTATTCTAGCAAATTTTTGAGGATGGGATGGGAGATTGCAATTATTTTTCTTTTCATTAGAGTTGGTTAAGAGGTAAAGGGTTCTAAATTGCTTTAATCTTTCTTTCCTTGAAGAGTCCTGCTCTTGATGTCTGTCTGAAGGTATATTGTTTCTTCTCCCCCTTTCTCCTTTTATATTTCCATCTTTGCAGCAACATTGCAACCATCATAGTAGTTGTAAAATTTGTAGTACATTCCTCAGTAGAAGTCTTCTTAGGACAACAAAGTAAAGGAATAACAGTTTAGCAGCTGTTATTATTTTTGGACAAATAAAAGGAAGGGTAAGAATCCAGAAGAGTGGTTTTTGCACTCTCCTTTTCTCTAGCTGGAGGAACAGCACTGATTGATTCATTTCCTTGTTCTCTTTATTTTGGGGTCAGCAAAATTTGAAGGCAATCACAGACTGGCTTCAAGCTTTTTGGTGAGAAATTGGTAACATTGTGCTTGTGCTTGCTTGTTAAAATTTATAATTAAGTACTTACATTAGGAATGGTATAAGCCCGTGATGGCGAACCTATGGCATATATGGAAAGGTAGATCTGCTGTGCTTAACTTGTAAATGCACCTTGTGTTCTGTAAGAATTACTTAGGCTATAAATACACAGATAATCCTTGACTTACAACCATTTGTTTACAATGGTGTTGAAAAAATGAAAAACATTTCAGTTTGTTTTTCAATTGAACTGTCCAACTTATGTTACATTAAAGGTAGAAAAAATCTGAAGTGATTTATCTTTTTCTGATTTTTTTCCCATCTCAATAGCCTGGCATTGTAACAGGAGCATGTAGGCTTTTTATATCCATTATAGAGTTTGTAATTTACCATGTTCATCATAATGTCTTTGGTCAGCTAGATGATAGTGCTTCAAGAAAGGGGGAATATGTATATACCTCTTCGTTCCTCAGGCATTTGCTCCCCAGGTTCCATTTCAGTGAAAAAATTAACATTAAGAAACATTAAGAAACACTAAGTTCTTGAGCATTGAGAGGGGAAATGCTTCATTAGAATTTAGAAGTACCACATTGCTGTATGCTCAGGTAACCTGATAAGCTGTTGATTTGAGTTGCAAAGCATATCACTGAGAAATACCTATTTTCTGAAATCTGTTTTTATCAGTGAAGACATTCCTCAGTAAATATGTGTAGGGCTGCAGCCTTAATGTAGATAGTTACTGATAGCTAGAATTACTCTAACTAATCTTTCTTCCTAGTGCTTCCAGCATTAAAACTTCTAGAGAGTTGAGGCTCTTTCTAAGCAATAGGAGTTATGGCAGATGGGGTTCAGTAAATATGGAATATTGACAAAAATTATATAAAGGATCAATGTGCAAATAAATATCTTTGTATACAACTATTATTAAAAATCTCAAACTTGCTTACAAATAAAATACAATATGCAAAAAATATTTTATTGTTTATGCATCATTAAGTCTTCAACTCTTAGTGATCACATAGAATTACTCTATGACAATCTGTCTTTTAGTATTACAACAACAATGTTACATTCATCATCACAATTATGAAATCATTTCAAGGCCACATGACTTTTTGAGACTCTGGGAACCTTGCAAATTAAAAAAACAACAATACATACAGTATAAGAAAACTATGGTCAGTCAGGAGAACAGAACAGCAGATCACTCATAAGCTTATAAATCATCTTCCCCCATAGCCTGGAGAATAGCCAAGTCTTCAACAATTTTGAAAATGTCATAATGATGGGAGTCAAATGAATTTCTGAAGGGCCATTAATATAAAGCAAGAAAAATGAAATATTTAATTATTAATATAAGGCAAAATAAAATGAAATCTAAACCATATATACCATTTTCAAACAAACATTTTGGGTAAAAATATAGGCCCAGTTTAAAAAATAAAAGTTCAACAGATGCCTAAAAGATTCTGATGGTGTAATTGTTCACATACGTTTTTCACTTAGTTATGGCTAATTTCTCTTTTTTCTGTTGCAGTTCTCAATGTAATTCTGTTCAAAAGTAAGAATCCTCCTGGTATTTTTCTGGAGTATCTTTTCAATATATTCAGGGAGCTTGCAGGAAGGAAGAGAAAAGGCACAAATGCCTTTCTGTCCTTGCAGCTTTTAAATAGGTCTCAAGTACCTTTCCCAATATATAATAATGTGATAGGTAATTAAGACTGAAAGAGGTTGGTCATCTTTCAGTATAGAATAACTTCTCTGCTAATATGCCTATTTACCTAAGGGCTGGGAAGCACTAGCCCATCCATGTATGTCCTGTCCCTGCTTGAATTAGCAGATCCTCTGTTGCCTGCCCAAAATATAAAACCTGGTTCTACTGGAAACATCAATTTTGGCAGGGTTTTCCTTCTGTTCTTGACCATGTGGGAATTGACCACTGGAATAGATTGTGTGTTGACTAACATCTTTTTTTTAAAGACTCTACAGCAGAACTGAACAGAACAATATATTTTCCATCCTTGTCCAAGAGCAAGATTTGAAGAGGGAAAATACAATACATTAAGGAATTTATAATAGGGATGTGATGTAAAAGCAGTAGATAGTTATCTGAGAGTTAGAGCTCTATAGCACCATAGCAAGCATATCACTATTGCAATCTTATAAGAGCCTTGATAGGAAAATGGTTAGAATGCAGTATTACAGGCTAACTCTGCCAACTGCCAGTAGTTTGATCCTCAAGATTGACTCCACATTCCATCCTTCCATGGTTGGTAAAATGAGGACCCATATTGTGGGGCAATATACTGACTCTGTAAACCACTTTACAAAAATGGCTGTAAAGCACTATGAAACGGTATATAAGTTTAAGTGCTATTGCTATTATCAGACAGCTTCTTCCTATTGTAAAATTGAAATGCTATTCACCCATTCTTGAAGTCACTGAATAACAATTCCAGCATAAAATTTGCAGAATCTATTGCTGGTCCATCCTGTCTCTGTTGCATTTATTTCTGGTCATCTCTGGTCATTTCTCAGCTTAATACACCTTGACACTTTGCTTAAATTTATCAGAAAAGGGATTTTTAAAAACAAATATGCAGTTCTTAAGCCTTTCTCCCTTACAAGCTAGGGACAAGTTAAAGGCAGCAGCATGTGAGCAAATCATTTTTTTAAAAATGGACATTTTACTACCACAGTAAAAAACAAATAGGGATAGGTCAGAGGATCCACTTGGATATGTTTTAATGTTCTTTTTCTCTTTCTTTTAATTCAGTGAGAAATATTGCAGGTGAATATATTTCTGAAGTTCTTAATTTTGCTTTGAGAGGGATATGTTATGGATAAGGAGATGATAAAAAAATTACTGTTACAGTGCACTTGCAAAAATCCTGTGTTATTTTGACCCTCTTACTATTTTATTTATTACCAGGCTTCTTTAACAGCTCATCTCACTCTGGCAGCTTACAAGCATAGTATCAATTAAACCATGTCACAGTATAAAAATATCAAATATAAGTAACAACAAAAATAAAAAGATAAGATAAAGATAAAACCTGCAGATAGTGGAGGAACAACCATCATTTAGCCTCATACAGCCACTTTGCAGGCTCACCATGTGATCCCCAGTGTTGATGGAAGAACCATGTTTTCAAAGGTGTACCATCCCATTACACACCATACCACATCACACCACCTTTTAGGTAATAAAACAGATTATCATATGAAATTAAGTTCTCTTTAATTAGAGATCTTTAAACAGAGTACATGGTCAGTGATGTCAGTGATACAATAAATCATGCACCAAACAGGAGATTGGAGTAGAGAATATCTAGTATCCCTTCTAACTCTGATTTTGTGATGTAAAAGACAAATGTGTTGTGCATACATTTCTGTAGAGGGTACTATAATATTTTTTGAGAATTTTCAGAGCTTTTTTCATGCAGAGATTTGCACTATATTCTAAGCCTGCCTATCTTCTCATTTATAAAGTTGACAAATGCAGAATTTTTATCTCTCCTTGGTCCTTATAAGGTCTGTCATTTTAAATTATATAAATGCATCACTTCTGATTGATTAAAATGATTGTCTTATTTAAACAAATTGAATAATTTAAACAAATTGATTCAAATGATTGTCTTATTTAAACTAGGAAAGGAGGGATTGTGATGTCACATGTGATAGCCAATGAACATTTTACAAACAGATGTCTATTGAAAACTGGTAGAACCAATTTTCTCAAAGCTCAACCTTAGAGAAAGGAATAGGTATGTTTTTGAAACATGATTTATTTCTGAAATAATTTTTCCAGTACTGATTATTTGTATATAATTCTTAATATTTATGACTTATTGGATGAAATGTTTTCTAATCAGGACCATCAATTTAGAATTTTAAAATTACTTATTATGCTCATTGTCACTCTAAATGTTATATTTTCACAAACTTAAATTATGAGAAACACATGAACAATTATTTTTATGGTTTTTTTCCTGTCAGTCTTGTTATTTGTAGAGTTATACACAGTGCGAGAAATCAGTCATTTAATTTCAGGCCAATTTCTCCTATAATGTGCCTTTTTAACATTGGAATTGGCATTGTTAACTCTTTGTACACTGTGTAGTCAAAAACAAAGCAACTGCTGACTGATACTAAAAGCAAAAATTACCCTCCCTCATGCTTTCCAAACAGTTATATCAGATTGTTCATTGTTCAGTCTCAAGTAAATTACAGTAAGTTCTGACACTGTTCATTCTTCTTGATGTATTGAAACATTTCTGAAACTCATCCTGGATTAAAATGGACCAGCTACAGTCCAATTTGAGGATACTAATAGCTTTAATTTAAATGTTTTAGTTGATAAACAAAGTGACTTGGAAAAGAATTTCTAAAATACATATTTCCCACCACCACCACCACAAACATACACACAAATTTATACTGGCAACTGAGACATGTATCTTTCCCCTTTGGCTTTCACTCCCTTCCTCTTTTTTCTTTCCATTTAGCTACAGCATTAAACTTTTACAGTTTTTGGCTATGACAAAACATCTCTGTTATACTAAAACCAGCGAAGACTTTTTTTCCTTCTAAAATATCTTAAAAAAAACCTGAACAAGATTCCTCTTATATGTTGAACATGCATTTAAGAGGTTTAAGTAAGCATTAAATGTATTGAAATATTGGCCTTCCAATCTCAATCCTGGGAGATGATGGATTGCATACTGTAGTGTCATTCGATTATTGATTGAGATTGGACCAATAGAAACAGGAAACAAAATGAAGCAAAATTTCATTATGCAGACATTTGCTTATTTAAATAATAGTCAGAAGTATGGTGAGTTGCCTCTACCAATTGTATAAAATAAAGTCCAATTGAATGAGTGTAAGTAGACAGTTCTCTAAACAAGATAAAAATATTTTTCTTCCATTAAACAGAATTGATTTCAAAATAGTTTGACTAGATGACTATTTCCTAATCTCATATTTACAACAGTTGCGTTAATCTTTACACAATTTACACATACCCCTGTTTTCCATTATTATGGAATTTTTATGTATAGGTAGTCTTTGACTTACAATCACAATTGAGCCCAAATTACTGTTACTAAATGAAACATTTATCAAGTGAATTTTTCTCCATTTTATGACTTTTCTTGCCACAATTGTTAAGCGAATCTGGCTTGCCCATTGCCTTTGCTTGTCAGAAGGTTACAAAAGGATTATAAGGTCCCAGACACTGCAACCTTCATAAAATGTGTCAGTTGTAAACATATGTATTTTCATCACATGACCATGGGGATGCTGCTATAGTGGTAAGTGTGAAAACAGTCATAAGTCACTTTTTTCAGTGCTCTTGCAACTTTGGTCACTAATGAACCATGTTGTAAATTGAGGTCCGTCTCTCTTTCCCCCCCCCCCTCCCTCCCCCCCATGTGTGTGTTTTGCTTAGACAAATAAGAATTACCATACATAGTGAATTGAAATCAGTGATGCACTGTATATTTGTAACCATATCAGTTATTGCTCAGAACAATGCACTGCTACTTATGAAAACTTCAAAGTCTGCAAAAATAGATTACATTGAGTTACCTTGTTCCTGACTAACCAATATAGAATTTATAATCCACATTAAAACATACATATATTGGAGAAATTTAGTACAATTATAATGAAGGAGAAGAGCTATTTTTTCCAAAATAAGCAATAGAGCTTGAACATCTCTACACAAGAAAGACTTTGCCCCATCTGTTGGTGAAAATAGAAATAGCCTCCCAAGGGGCATGCATAAGTACACTAATGTGCCTATCATCCCTGTCAATGTATTTTTATTTTTTTATTCTTGTTCTTGTTTTTGTTTGACAAATTATAACAAAGAAATATTTGTGTTCTTCCTGCAATACGGTACATCATCTTAATGTCTTAGTCACTTGATTAAAATTCAGATGCTTGGCAACTGACTCATATTTATGATGGTTGCAGTGTCCACTTTTGCGACCTTCTGACAAGCAAAGTCAATGGGGAAGCCAGATTCACTTTAACCATGTTACTAACTTAACTATGACAAGAAAGGTCATAAAATGGGCCAAAACTCAATTAACAGTCTCACTTAGCAACATAAATTGTGGGCTCAATTGTCGTAAATCGAGGACTATCTGCATGTGACAGTTATCAAGACGTGTAAAGCTTTATTTCATTGGGAGTGATAATGTATGACTAAAATACAGAGTTTATGTAATATGCTTTGTTTTGTACACAGAAGTAGTTAATGTCTGTTAATATCTATGATTATCTCTTGCATAATTTCATTTTTAAAGAAATAGTTACATTGATGAAAGAAAAAGATACTTTTCGTCATTTTGGGAAAATAAATCTTCAGAATTCCTTGTTCTTTCTCCACTTGCACCCACTGTCTTAATATTATCTGATGCTTCTTCGTTCTTCACTGAAATTCATGAAAGGTTCTCAGAATCCCTATGCTGGTTAACTGATCCCATGTAGGGGCAGATTTCATTCCTATTGAAATCTGCTTAGTGGGAGGCCAAGCCAATACAAATAGAGAGATTCATTATAGGGCTAATGTCAGGTTAAATTAGATTATAGGTCAAAGGATCTTCCAGGAAAACATGGAAGTTAGTTGTGAGCACAAAACAATATGTGGGATGATTTACTACATTATCAAATATGCTTTTGGTGTGGGGAATTCTTTTCCTTAGCAAGGCCCATCAGACGCATCTATAACTTTTGCAGAGGTGTAATGAATCTTTTCATTAGCTAGTGCTGTTAATTTGTTTGGGGTTTTTCATTGTGCAAAAGTACAATATTTTGCCACTGTAAATGGGACTCAGTGTATTGTGTTATTCATCTGATTGAAGAGTAATCTTTATTGTAATTACTTTAGATAGGCACAATACAATCCAAAATCATAAAATAACCAAAGCTAAGTGTAGGATGGAATTTTTCAACAAAGGCTGTGTGTTCTCAATCATCTCATATCAAAATAGTTCATTAGAACTCATAGTTTATTGCAACTCATAAAATTGGCCAAAGTTTATGGCTGGCAGATGCTTATAGAGCAGAAGGTTTGCATTAAAAAAAAAAATCTGTGTAGCGTTACTCAGTCATTTTCTACTTCTGGCTTCTGGATAGCTTTACAGATAGTCATCGGTTTATAGCTACAATTGAGACTGGGATTTACAAAGCCTTTTGAAGATCGTGTAGCTTTAAAGAGTGCTGCCTTCAGAAAGAAAGAATAAAAGTAGGGATGCAGGAAATGTTTGTTGGAGAAGCTGGGTTAGAAAAGAACTCAGGAAGACACAAAAGGTCAATGCAAGGAACCAGGAGAGAAGGAGGAGGATGAATGAATGCTTGCTGGGGCAGGCTGAGGCTTCCTGGGGCATGGCAAACAGGCTTAGAGCCATGCAATTCAGGGACTGCAAAGCAGGGTGCAGGGCAGCCAAAAGAGCATCAATTGGGCAGGAGATTAGTCGATGGGGGAATTGAAGCACCCCTTCAGTTGTAAGCGCAGGTGAGGAGGTGCTGTTGGAAGAAATATCCTTCTGGGTTCCGTTCCAAGTGGGGAAGAAAGACACTGGAAATGTGGTGACTGCTTGGAAAGATGGTTTAATGGTGGACAGGACCACATGGCCCAGAACTCCTGGGTGAAGACAAGGGCAATCACAGGTTTCAAGATGTTGAGTGAAGAAGCAAAAAAGGGCTAAGATGCTGAGAGACCCTTAGTTTTATACCCTCGATTGGGCCACACCTCAGTGTTTTCTGTTCCTGTGTAAGAAATGTATCCCATTGGCTGTCAGAATCCCAGGGGCCATGCAGGGGCAACTCTGTAGGCTGTCCTGAGTCTCAGGTTTGGTTGAGCCTGCTGGATGATGATGTAATTAAAGGGCTTTGGGATTCCTATTATGGCTCTACCTGAAAAAGGTAGGTCTTTTGTTATGTAGAATAGACTGGCCCAGGCCTTAATGGCCCCATTAGCAAAGGTGGGGGTGAGTTCCTGCCTCTCTGGGGTGAGTTTTGCTTTTGAGTTTCCACTTTTCTTTTAGGGGAAATATTCTGCCTTTTTAATATATCCTAAAGTATTTCATTTTTCTAGGAAAGGGATGGGTTATAACTTCCAATAATACCAAGTGCCAAATTTTGATCACATGACTACAAGATGCTTCATCAGCCATAACTAAGTCCATTTTTTCAGTGCCCCTGTAACATTGAACTGTCACTGAACAAATGCTTGTAAATCAAGGACTATCGGTATTTTGTTATAATTTCAATTACATTTTTCTTAATAAGGGAATTGGAGAAATTGTTCAAATTCTAAAACTGCACAGTTGCATGTTTGTTTCATTAAAATTTTTCATGTATTTGTTTCATGAGGATATTTCTTTCTTTAGGGCTTTTATATTACATTACTCTTTCTCATGAATATCCAAAGCTGCTGAAAGGAAAATTGACCTCCTATTGACTGAAATGGGGATGTTCCGGCCACTGATTATTGAATTGCGAGAATATTTAAATATGAATCGGTGAGTATTTTTTCTCATTTTAAATTAAATTTCTGTTTGGCCGATACTTTTTCTCCTTGAAAAAGCACATGCCACATTTCAACCTGAACAAGACAGAACTGGTGTCTTTTCAGAGTACAGAGGAAAGTACTTTCAGTAGTACTCATGAAAGTAATAAATCATTACTGTACATGAAGCTTCTTTTGTTGCAATTACTTGCATTTCATTTCCATTATTATTTATATAGTGCATAAATTGTTACATGCTGCTCATTAATATGCCCCATGTTTTTGTCATGTTACTGACAATTCATTCATGTACCATATTTTGTAGGTTCTGCCTACTGCCTTTCTATAGTAGAAAAAAAATCAAGCTCATGTTGCAATTCTAGCCCTTTTCCTCATACTTTTTAACATCAATAAACTTGTGTTAATCTTTTCCAAATCTTCTAAATTAGAGACACTTGTTCCATATTTTTATAACAATTGTTTCAGGCCTGATTATAATTGATTTTTATCTTGCCAATTTCAATTCTTGTAGTAGATCTTTAAAGGTTTTTCCATTATTATAATGGAACCAACTTATTGTTTAACAATAAATTTGAGAAAGACATTAGACATCTTAAAAGGCTATTATAAATAAATATGGACTCAAAATAGATATTGTGTATTTATAACGTACTAATTCTATATTCTCCAAGCTGATACACATTTTTCTTGCATATATTATTATTACTCAACAGCTTTAATTTTATAAATGTAGTTGCTCTTGAAAGTATTCAGAATTGTAGATAAATATTTAAATACTGTTGAGTGTTTTAGTATAATTTATTACTTTGGCAGAGCTATCTATATTTGCTTCCATCCTAAAAATACACATTATTTTTCTTTTGAATGCCATTCTTCAATGTAACTAGAGTATTTTAGAATGATCTGCACTTTTCTTCTACAAAGTAAACAGTCTGTTAAAAACATCCACAATAATTTGTACTTAAAAAAGTATTTTTTGTAAAAAGAGATCAATAATTAAAATCCTTTAATGAAATAATTTTACCATCACCTATCATCACCTTATTTACTTAGAATGTTTTCTCTCCAGACATTATTTACTTAATTTTTGGTTTGGTTTTGGCTTAATTTGCTTAATTTTTGGTTTGTATTAACCTGCTTGAATTTAAGCACCTTTGATCGTTTGGCCACCTATATAGATTTCTGTGCCAAAAGTTTTTAGTGAAACAATAACCAGCAGTTTTGATTGTAGATGCAAGTTTCATGAAATCACTTTGTAATACTGATAACTTCCTAAATCTTGAAAGAGCAAAAATATATGTAGACTAAAATCCCAGTTTTCATACACAACATGAAAATGCTTTTTTAATGATTAACATAGAATCCTGAGTTTCTGAATGTTTTTTTTTTTTACAAAATCAAATTCTTAAATATTTAAGATATCTTTCTGCAAACTTGCACACAGATAACAACAATGTTATTGACTTAGCTGTTCTTCTCTTATAATATGCATTCAATTTATATCACCAACACTGACTGGAATTGGCCTTGGCGAAAGGAGAGAAACATTGCAAAACAGTATCTTACACTTCCAACCCCTAAATCTGGTCCAGAAGGATACTACACCAATGTCATGGAAATCTGCTGAGAAATTTAGGATGGATGTACCACCTCATCTCAAGCATTTCAAATGTCAACTTCAAATATGACCAGTACTGCCCCACTATCATACCTTATCCTGATCCAAATAATCCACTTTTTTCAGGGCCCTTCAAAATTCTGTACCTACTATTTTCTCAAAATTTCCCTAAAAAGAAAAGGTTGAACACTGGATGAAAATTACCTATTAATGTATCATGTATCTTTTTTCTAACTCCTTGCTCAGTGTTGAACAGTTTGCTAAGTATTCCATTAATTCCCATAGATGTTTTAGTTCCATTTCACATCACTTTTCTTACATTTAGCAACAATGCATTCATCTCCATATTACTGCAAAGGATTCTATAATTCAAGCTTAATTCATATTATAATATGTTTTCTTTAAAAAGACACATATAAAAAATCCTTCCTTTCCACATTCATACTTTCAGTGACTTGCTGAAGAGCAAAAATATTGTAATATCTTTTATAACTTTCTAAATTTTACTCACTGTCACCTTTTATACCCTCCAGCCATACTTACGTTAGACACCTTTCCTGGAACATTAGATTTTATGTGACAATAGGAATTAACTAAATGAAACATATATTCATTCATACAAACATATATACATGCAAAATGTAAAAATATAGCTTTTTTGTTGGGCTGGATTAAACTCTTCACTCATCTAGTCTGTTGTCACAGTGGCCAGTCAACTGCTCAAGGAAGTACACTAGTTTCCCAACTGGCTGCTTTACTCTAACCACAAGAATAAACATGTAATGATCAGATAATTAATAAAAAAGTACATGCCTGGAATGTATCCAATCTCCTTTTTCTTATTTTATTAATCTATTAAGCTCTACAAACATGTGGTGGTCTGAAGAAAATGAGAGAACTTGTATATTTTTGACTGTGTGCAATAATTACATTCTTCTCTGCCTCCTTTGTAAGGTTAAAGCAGCGGAGTTTTATGTAAGACATGGATAGATGCAAACATGTTGGGCGGCTAAGACTTGCCCAGGATCATTCCATTCTGAACCCCCAGAAGTGGTACTGCATGGACTGTAACACCACGGAATCCATTTGGGCTTGTCTAAAATGTTCCCATGTGGCATGTGGAAGATATATTGAGGACCATGCACTTAAACACTTTGAAGAGACCAGACATCCTTTGGCTATGGAAGTAAATGATCTGTATGTATTTTGTTATCTTTGTGAAGACTATGTATTGAATGATAATCCCGAGGGTGACCTGAAATTACTGAGGAGTTCTTTGTCTGCAGTTAAAAGTCAGAAGCATGATCCTTCTGCTAGAAGTGGTAGGACATTGCGGTCAATGGCTTTGGGGGAGGATGTTTGCAACAATCAAAGAGCCCCTCACGGACAACCTCAGATGCTTACAGCTCTCTGGTATAGACGGCAATCGTTGCTTGCAAAAGCATTGCGAACTTGGTTTGATAAAAGTTCTAGAGGCCAACGAAAATTAGAACAAAAAAAGCAAATGGAAGAACTGGAGAGGAAAAAGGAAGTGGCCAGACAGCGACGTCAAGAGATGAAACGGAGATTGTTAGAGGAGCTGGCAAATACTCCTCCAAGAAAAAGTGCCAGGCTTTTATCGCACATTCATAGAGAAAATCTGATTCCTCGGAAGTTCAGAGATATGGAAGCAAGTTCCCCTACCTCAAGCCGAGTGCAGAGTAGCAAATTCAAACAATTCTATTCCATCCGACGTAAACCTCTTATGACTCCTGGTGTGACTGGACTAAAGAATTTAGGAAATACGTGCTACATGAACTCTATCCTTCAAGTATTAAGTCACCTCCAGAAATTTAGAGAATGTTTCCTGACGCTGGATCTTTGTGAAACAGAAGAACTCTTAGCTAAGACTGTAATCGGAAAATCTAGAATATCTGGAAAGCTAGTCACTGGATCTACTCCAACGGAGTCAGGCAGAAATGATCAACTAGGTTCATTTGGCAGGCAGAACCTATCTGTTGGTTTAAATGGTGGGTCCTCAATAAGCAAAAGTTTAGAACTAATACAGCCCAAGGAACCAAGTTCAAAGCACATCTCTCTTTGTCATGAACTGCACACACTCTTCAGAGTTATGTGGTCTGGGAAGTGGGCTTCAGTGTCTCCTTTTGCTATGCTACACTCTGTATGGAGTTTGATTCCAGCATTTCGAGGTTATGATCAGCAAGATGCTCAGGAATTTCTTTGTGAATTGTTGGACAAAGTGCAGCAAGAGCTGGAATCAGAAGGAACAAAACGTAGGATTCTTATCCCTTTTCCACAAAGGAAGATCACCAAGCAGGTCCTGAAAGTGGTGAACACCATTTTTCACGGGCAGCTACTCAGTCAGGTATGCATGTTATCCATCCTTTGCCCAGCCAGAAATACTCATTTACATACCTAGAAAAAGAATTAACATATTTTTCTAATGCAGTATGGTTGTTGCATGATTCTTTTTCTGTAGTTGCAGCCAAAGGTGAGCTTTTAAGATTTAGCAGACAAGTCTGTATGTGTTTATGGACTGACTTGATTCTTCCTCTTCAGATTCTTGTTTCTTATTAAGGTGTTTTATGACCAGTATAGATAGGATTGTTGTTTCTTCTTTCCTTAAATATACACCCTTGTATATTCTGATATGTCTTTTATAAATTTTATCATTTCTTTAAAAGCATATTTGATAGAGTGAGGCTGGTTTTATATTTTAAGCCATAAAGAATTTTTGCCAAAATAATCTTTTCTTAGAATTTAATACTTTATTTTTTTACTTAATACTCTATAAATATGAACTTGTTCTTATTTAATTGTGATCATTGGTATTATGCTAAGTGAGCTTCAGTCTTACAAACTGCTACCTTTCACAATCTCTGGTTTCTATATGTTTTTATTCATGCTATCTACAGTAGATCACCACTTTTCTTAATGCTGGAAGTGTGGGAGAGGGTCATAATGAGGGCTTGCTCAGAGCTGAAATGATTATTTTTTTTTTACATAGAGGAGTGTGGTGACTAGTCTCCTAATAATACCTAGCAAACTGAATAACAATCTTTCTTTAACCTGTTTTATATTACTGACTGTTCTGAAAGAGAGATATTGACATTTCAGCAGTGCAATATTTTGGAGATTCCAGGGATCTGAAATTAAGCATCTTATTCTTGCTTAATTGTTAAATAATTGGATTCTTTAAAAACATTTAAAATTAACATTTGATTATGCTAATAGAATAGTCTTTGTATTAGACACAGATTCCAGCAG
This sequence comes from Laticauda laticaudata, assembly GCA_004320025.1. NCBI lineage: Eukaryota > Metazoa > Chordata > Lepidosauria > Squamata > Elapidae > Laticauda > Laticauda laticaudata. Next base: position 34,958 of record BHFT01027782.1, read on the forward strand.
AGTAAAACTGATTATTATACTAGAGAGTTGTATGAAGATAGTAAAATCCAACAATGCCTTTTTGAAGATGATTCTGTTTATCTCAGAATTTTAAAACAAAATATCCTATGGATGTACAGATTTGGGTCATTTCAGACTGGAAAATAAGTCCATGGGAATCACAATTTTCATCTTTATTGGAATGTTCTGATATTCTTTTTTTCTTGACAGGTCACTTGTATAACATGTAACTATAAATCTAATACTGTGGAACCCTTCTGGGATCTTTCCCTGGAATTTCCAGAACGTTATCATTCTATCAATAAAGGGATTGTGCCTCTTAATCAGACTGAGTGCATGCTGACTGAAATGTTGGCCAAATTCACAGAAACAGAAGCTTTGGAAGGGAGAATTTATGCATGTGACCAGTGTAACAGTAAGAAAAATCTGTTTTGTTATGTGTTTTCCTTGAATCTGTTGAGAAATGTCCTTGTATGTTTTTATGATTATAAAGCTCAGAGTTTTTTTTTAAGAAGGTGCTTCCAGATGTATAGCATAATGAAATCATGGAATTCCCAGTCAATGCAGTCATAAATCCTGCTGGATGGGAATTCTAGAAATATAAGTCCCATACAGCTAGATAATACCAGATAAGTAAATCTGGTTCTCTTTCATTATTTTTAAATTGCTGTGAAAGAGTTTAGGAAAGTTATTAATAATGATGTTTACATAATATCAGCAATTAAAATTGATCATAGATTGTAAAAGAATTTTATTCCCATATAGTCAACAGATCCCAGTGTCTTGTATCTCCATTTCCCAAAACAAACCAAAGAAAACAACTTTATAATTTATAATTTATGATGTCTAATAAATATGCTGGAGATACAAGAAAACAACATTTCTTGAAAGAGACTGCCTTCTCTCAAAGGATAGAAATAGTTGTTTTAGAACTCAATTGCACAGATTATAATCCATTAAAAAGGAATGGGTGAATAAGATCCCAAAATTAGATGGAATCCTTAACCTTTTGTTTTGGGATCTCCATAATTTTTTTCAATCACTATTGTCAGAAACCAGAGATACTATTTATTGCCATTTTTAGGAGGCAGCCAAAGTTGTATGTTGTTAAGGCATAAAAAAAGCAAATTAAAAATCCTAAATTCCTATCCTATAAAGAAAGGAGGGGAAATCAGAAAAATGCTGGGCTATCGAAAAAGAATATATGCTTGATCTTGCCCACTTTGCTTCACTGATCAACCAACAATCATAATCCTGCTCCCTTAAAAAATGTACAATGGCCCTGGTCATTAAAATGTTGCCCAATCTTGTCCTACAACCTTGGTAATTGTCCCTAGAAACTTTCCAGATGTTGCTATCAAATTGTACTTTTTAGAAGCTAGAAGGAGAATTAAATACTTCCATGGAATAATCATGTTGCATTATAATTTAATCATTTCCACCTTAGTTCTTTGTTTAATTTTTTCCACCTTAGTTCTTTGTCTGGAACCCATCCAGTTTTTGAAGTTCAATCACTGATATACCACTAAAGCCCATCTCTAGTTAATGGCCTAGATAAAGTTGTGCACCCCAGTTTTAGAATTTGTTACCTTCAAAAAAATAAAAGAAATGGCATATGGGGAGAAAGCAATACAGGTAGTCCTTGGGTTATAATGACAGTTGGAAGCAGAACTTCCATCTGTAAGTTTGGCCGTTGAAAATGTCCTGTCACGTGACATCACTTAGTGATGGCACTTCTGGCAATCCTGATAACTGTCATAACCCCAGGAGCATGTTTCATTAAGAAGGAAGAAGCAGGCGTCCCAGGCAAGGATCATAGGGGTGTATGGGGGTGCCACAGAGATGGTGGTGAGTGCCATAGGCAGGGCCTATGAAGTGTGTATGGGCTGGTGAGGGTTACAGATGTGTTAGCAGAAGCCATGGGTAGGTAGTAAGGGGTGGGTGCTGTGCGGGATGTTGCCAGGGATTCACACTGAGAAGCAAGGGGTGCTACCAGTGGGCACGTGCTACAGAGAACAGATAGGTGGTGCTTCAGAGTATGAGATCCCTAGGAAGTTCACAGAGAGACTCCTCAGGAGAAAAAGCAGTGGGAGGGACTTGTGATTTTCCCTGCCAACTTCTCCTTTGACTCTGCTGGTGGGAAATTGTCAAGGAAGGTTGCAAATGGCAATCGTGTGACCTTGGGACATTGCAATGGTCATAACTTTGAGGGCCAATCATAAGTACTGTTTGTTCAGTGCCATTTTAACTATTAATGGTCTCTGAACCAAGTGGTCATGAATTGAGGACTATCTGTAATGGTTGAAGGACAGTGATAATTCTAATCATGTCCCAAATTCTTGACATGTTATATATAGATGACTAGGAGTAGGTAGATTTCAAATTTGAACTGAGATACTGTCTTGAATTTTCTGTATTTAGAGCTTTAAACTTAGCAGCAGTGCAGTAGGTGCAGTGCATGTATTCAAGCATGTATACGTGCAATGCATGTATTCAAGCTTCATGTTGCACTTCATAAGCTCAAAAAAATAGTGCTTATATATTGGTTCCACAGAGGTCAACTATGAAAAAGAAACACTGCATTTTGCACAGGCTGTCCTTTAAATAGCAAAGAAAGGCAAACTGTTTTATTGCTTGTCTCTTATTTTTTATTCTATGTTTAACATTTTAATTGGCATTTTAAAAAAAATTGGGGCATATAACTCTTCTGCTAATTCCTTCATGAAATGAAAACCAAATTGGTTTTGAAATCCATAACTAGTCCATATATAGCTAAAGAAATTGGGCTACAATCCCATACTTCAAGAGAGAGCAACCTGCATCTCAAGGCCTCAAATCACTTGAGCACCTTCTTTGTGGTCCTTGGAATTTCCTTGATGAAAATAAATAGTAATAGTCCCACCATTTTTATGTGGGAAACTGAAACCATAGCCCTAAAAATAAATATATTAAAGTTTTAAAAAGCAACTCCCCAAATCACCAAAACTAAAAAAGTTGAAGTTCCAGGAATGTTTATCCTTCCCACCTTTATTATTTAGTTTATGGCTTGCTGAAAATGGTGTTTCCATTTTCAGCAAGCCATAATCTTTAATCGAAATTCAAGACAGTATCTCAGATTGTTGGGTGCAACTTTTATATTGGACGAAGGAAACCTTTAACTCATGACATTTTGTGTTCTTTCTTAAACGTTACATAGGCAAACGACGGAAGTCTTCTCCCAAACCTCTTATTCTGAGTGAAGCTAAAAAGCAGTTAATGATCTACAGACTACCTCAGGTCCTCCGGCTGCACCTTAAACGATTCAGGTGAATAAAAGATGGTAGAAATGTAGAGTCATTTTTCTGGAATCAAAGTGAAAGTATAGTTATTACTATATTATTTCTAGAGTACTAAATATAACACCTATATATTATATTACTTTTGGAAGAAAAGTTTTACATTCCTTTTTTATTTTTCTGAAATAAATGTTACAAGTACAAAGGAAGTAGTTACTTGTAAAAATATGATGCACAGTAAAATATTAGTATACTTTGCTGAACAGTTCTGGAAAAAATGCCATATTCTTTCTTAATGTATATTTACTTTTGTAAAGAGAGTTCCCAAGTTTAAATATCTGCTATATTTGCAAAAATTGCTAATTCTTCTAATTACTATATAAGGATTAATATTATTGCATGCTCTTTTAAGTTGCTATTTAAGGAAAGACTTTCTAAAACTTGACATTAAAATCTACTAGAACTGTATAAAATATACATTTCTAATGTATAGAAATGATACAAAATGATTCTGCCATTTGCCTAGGGATACTGCTGTTAGTGGAGTATGTCTATATACTTAGCAGTTGAAAATGCTAGTAATATAATTGCAGCTTTGTGTTTTTCAAGTGAAACATTACTTGGGAAGCAACTGATAATACCACTATTGTTTCTTTTGTGGATGCTGATGTTCATCAAACAGGAGACTCAAACACAGATTGCATTGAATTGCATAATTACATTATTAGCAAAATTAGGAAAAATATTCATCAGCATGATGTTTCTTTTTTTTTTTTATAAATTTTATTTGGGTTTTCACAAAAACATAATACAAATAAAATATCTTTTTTTTAGAATAGCATGGTCTCCGGTTATCACTTCTCCATACAGACACAAACTCAATTTCACATTCATCTTTGTGTTCTATTCCATATCTTATTACTATTTATATTTTAACATTTATCCATAATTTTTCCCCTCCTTGGTTTTCTCAGCTTTATTTTTAATTGTCTCACATCTAAATTCAATAATATATATCTTTTCTAAGTTTTAGTATCTTTCTAATCATTTATTTGATACTTTTGTCTGTCCTGTTTCAACTTCATATTATTTTTTCTCATAAACCAATTTTTCCCTGTATTAATAATTGGATTATGACACCTTTATATCTTTTTAATTGTATCCATTCAACTCTTATTTACACTTCAATTATGCCTTTAGAATTATAACATTCAAATATACTGGTAGTACATAACTTCAAATCGCATTCTGCTTGGTACATTCTTAAAATACACACTATGTTATATATGTTATATTTTCTTTTCTTAAGTTTTCGCGGGTACTTACATGTGTGGTGTTTCAGCTTTGTTTGGGTATTTTCCCACGTTATTATAGTTGTGCTTTAAAGGTTGTAGCAACGTTTTGGCAGAATCTCATCTGCCATCATCAGGCTTTTGTATTGTGTTCGTCTGTGAGTCAGACTTTACAGCCGTTTCAGTTTTAAATTTGGGCTACCTACTGCCTGTGCCAAACCCTAGCCCAATATAGAAAGTTCCCGCAGCCACAGAATTATCAGAGAAGCCATAGAGATTGAAAAAAGACTTGAAAGCATGAATAGAAGAGATGATTCCACCAGACTGTGAATTATTTGGAAGCCTGCACTCAGAAACAAAAAAATATCCACACCACAAGCCAACCAAACACCTGGGCACAAACAGACCCCACCCCCACCGATACCTCCAGCTCAAACACACCCCAACCAGGCACCTAGATGAAACCTAGCTTCCTAATAAAAGATAGCCGTCCATTTACTCGGAGCCAACTGCACTAAAAGCCTCCAATACAGGAACACATTGTTGCCAGCCAATCAAAACAAAAAAAGCCACAAAACAGACAGAAGATATTAGATCAATCAAGCAGAACACAGCAAATTCCAAGACCAATAAACACAGACCAAGACTAACAACCAATCAGGATTAAGAAAAAACCATTTTGGCACAGCAGAAATCATTGATCATTAAAGATGGCTTCTTCTTTGTCCCGACCTTCTTGTTTTACAGGCTTTTCTTGTTGTTTCTCATAGTTCCAAAACTCCATTTCTAAAAATTGAAATATGAAGGCAGAAGAACCTCTTCCATCTTGTGCATCTTCTTTCTGTTTTTTAAGTTCCATTTTCAGTTCTTCCAAAAGTGATGCCATTTTAAACACTTTTAAACAACCACCCGATTGATTTTAGTCATTTAAATCCAATAGCCAAAAATCACCAAGTAATCCAAATAATCCAAAGCTGTTTTTTCTTGTTTCTTTTTTCCACTTTCTCTTCCAGGGGTTCTTATTTTGTTACAAAGTTTCAGTGAGAATGTATCTTTTAGGAATCTTGTTAAAGTTTCACTGTAAGTTCCTTTTAGTTCCAGGTAGTCTCCTCCATTTTTCCAGATCCCGCCCTTTTGTTCTTTCCTTTTCTCTCCCTTCCTGCTTTTAAAGGTTTTTGACTATTCAAAAATCTTTGTTATCCCTTTGACATTTTATTTTCAGCTTAAATGCCTATTGATGTCAAAGTGGATTTTTGTCAACTTCTTACTTAAATCTCTTAGCTGTCAGTATAAGGAAGGGAAGAAAAAAAAAAGCAAAATCCTTTCCCTTCCCTCTCTCCTTCGCTGCTTCAAAATCTTCTTTCGGAACAATGTTATTTTTAATAGTTCAAATTCCAGGGTACCTTACGTTGTTGCTTTTCAGTTCAACCGGGTCAACCAAAACTTTCTCTTCTTATCTTCCTCCTGCACATCGAGTTCGTCTTTGAGGTGGCTATTTCTGACTACCGCTGCAACTGCCTTCGGGAAAGGGAGTAATGACCAGCTGAGGAGGAGTGATGCTTCTCTCCTCGACCCTGCTGGCAGTCTCCCCCCTCTTCACCTCTATGGGATGGCTTAGCCCTGAGTCCAGCCGGCTCGGGGCACTCCGGCGGCGAGCACGGATTGAAACCACGCATGATCATGGATTTTGATCTATCACCGAAGAAGCTCAAACCGGAAGTCAGCATGATGTTTCTTTTAATGATCAGTTTACAGTGAAGGAAAAGTTACTTCTGGCCTTTGAGAAGTTTTATATTTATATAATTTTAAAAATTAAGTCTGTTGCTTCCATTTCTTTGAAGATTCTGAAAAGTTTCTTTGCAACATTTCTATGCTTGGAAAAAGCCATAGTGGAAAAAGTTTGTTGGAGTATTAACTACAGTAATGCAAGTTCTTTTGTAGAGCTGATTGATAGTCAGTAGATAGTATGCTGTTCTATACATATAGGTTTCAAAGGGAAAAAGAAACATCCTTCCTTCCAGGAAGTATATATCAATAATTACATTTGTTATTTGAGTCATGCTGAATTATTGCCATAAAGATTAGATGGGGATGCATTTTATGACTTTATTTGTTCAATCTGTATGCTGAAATAATTATGCGGAAATTAGATCTCAAACTGACTGATGTTGGAGTTAAGATTGGGTGGAAAATCATAAATAATTTGAAGTACACAGATGATATAAGACTATTGTCTGACAATAAGGAAGACCTGGAAAAAGTAATCTGAAAGATCAAGGATGAAAGTGAAAAAGTGGGATCGAGTCTTAACATCCAGCAAACAAAGTTAATGATAACAGCTGCAAATAAATGGACATGAGATATTTGAAATCAGCAAGAAGGAAATTGGGTTAATTCAAAAATTTATCTTCCTTGGATCCAAAATTGTTCACGGTGGCAGTTCTACTCCTGAAATCAAGCACAGAATAACCTTAAGCCATACTTCAATGGTTAACATGAATAAGATCTGGAAAAATAGAGATATTGATATAAATACAACAAGCAGACTAGTTAGAGCAAACATTTTCCCTATAATGATGTATGATGATGAGAGTTGGACACAGAATGGTTGACTGAAGAATTGATGCCTTTGAACTATGATGCTGGTGTAAATTATTGCGTATACCATACCATGGACAGCCAGAGTAATTAACCGAGAGGTGCTAATTGTATAAAACCAGACGCATCACTAGAAGCTAAAATCATAAGACTACATCTGATTTGCTTTGGCTAAGTCATACGTGCAAATTCATTGGAGAAGGCAATGATGCTAGGAATGGTTAGTGGAACAAGAAGAATGTAACGCACAGAAAGAACTTGCTGATTTGGTAACATTCAAATCTGATACAAAGTTGAACTTGCAACAATTGAAAGAAACCTTTGCTTCACAGAGTAGAATAGAGGCCACTTTCCTATAAAGTTGCCAAGAGTAGAATACGACTGAATGATTAGAACAATAAAAAATTGTTATATCCTGCAGCATAATCAGTGTTGATAGTTTCCCAGGACATTAAGAACCTTAGCCCTACCATAAATACATTTAAAAACACTAAATGAATGTCAATCATATTTGAAAAAAATATTAGTTGAAAATGTATAAAATAATGACAATAATTAGTATATTAATTTTTCCAAAGACGTTGCATCAGATCTTTTTTCATTTTAAAAGTCCTTTTGATTAATTTTTTTTTTCAAATTGCAGGTGGTCTGGACGTAATCACCGTGAGAAGATTGGGGTCCATGTCCTCTTTGACCAGGTATTAAACATGGAACCTTACTGCTGCAGGGATACTTTCTCCTCTCTTGACAAAGAGACCTTTGTCTATGACCTCTCGGCTGTGGTGATGCATCACGGGAAAGGGTTTGGCTCAGGACATTACACGGCATATTGCTACAACACAGAGGGAGGTGCGTGAGCCTTATTACAGGGAGAAAATTAATGCATCTTATAAATTTATCTCTTCCATAAAAACATACTTGTTTTGTGTGAATTTATATCGCTCAGCTTTCACTGTGCACTGATAATAACATTGGAATAAAAAATCTATTAGGTTTCTGTTGCTTAAACACAATGAGGAGAAACTTTATTGCTTGTTTTTTTTTAAAAAGGTTACTTTCTTTCTCAAGCTTGATTTTTTTGCTTGTGTGTGCATGTGAAACAGAATCAGAGCCACTACTTAAGCTGAAAAACAAACTTTTGAGAAATCTGCTTTGAAGAATTTAATTGCTTTGTCTCCAATTAGATATTGCAGTTTTTAAATAAAATGTTTGTATTACATTTTTCCAGCCTTCTGTAGGAAGAATTAGAATTATTTTATTCTCTTAACTATCATTCAGAAATATCAGTGAAACTGAAAAACTGAGATCAAGAGAGTCTTTAAGGCACAGTCAGAATCTCAAACCCTCTCTTATGGAATTGATTGCATTATTCTTTGGATGTCTTGCCCCAATTACTATTTAAAAATAATTTGTTGGATCACAATCTTGCCATTAATATTCTATGTTTTTTTCTCCTTTTTAGGGTTTTGGGTCCACTGCAATGACTCCAAACTGAATGTATGTAGCGTGGAGGAGGTATGCAAAACCCAAGCGTACATTCTTTTTTACACACAAAGAACTATACAGGGCAGAGCAAGTATCTCAGAAACACAACTTCAAGCTCAGGTGCTGTCTAAACACAATGTTAGAAGACTGACACTCCCCTGAAAGGAGACATTATTCTCAATCAATTGATTCTTTTTCAAAAGCCTTTGGAATTAATTCAGCTAGGCAAGAACAAGTACTGTTGCAAGAATTTTGGATCCACCACCTGGAAAATTTGTTCTACTATGTGCAACTCTGTTCTATAAGATTGTAGCAGAGCATCTATTTTTTTTAAAAGGCAGATGCATTTGTAAACCCTTCCTCCTCCAAACAAAGAGTAACAGCCTCCAATGTGTATGACCATTTTTCTTCTTTCAAAGAGGAATTGTTATGTGGTATGAAAAAGTAGGTACATTCAAAACTTCTGTGTACAGACAGGATACAAAGCCATTAAACTGACCATAAATCTATACTTAAGAAAATAAATGAATAGTAGAATTCTATCTCTGTTCTGTTGATGTGGTGAACTGTTGTTACACTTCTTGGTGTAAATAACTCACCAATTATACATTGTTCTTTCCAACCAACATAATCTAGGTAGATAGAATTGTACTATACAAAAACAATGATTGTTCTAAACTGGGAAAATATGCTCATTGGTCCATATTTATATCTTTCAGGTAGCAAAACAAATGTTTGTGCCCTACAGTTACCCCAATCTATTAGAACAAAAGTGGAAATTATATATATATCTGAGTAATTTGTTGCATACTTCAATTTGAACCTGTGCTAAAAATTACAAGTAGTTTTTCCCCCACCTAATCTTATTCTTAGCTGTTAACAAGACAGCTACGTAAACTGAATTTGCAACCTAACTTTTCTTGTGTAATTATAATACTTAATATTGGATACATTACTTTCAAGACTTCCATCATCTACTGTTTATCCTATGATGATCACTGCATGAATAGGTCTTGTGAATCCATTCTGGTTCATAGTGAAGCTTAGGTTTTTAGTATTACCGACACGTGGTTCAACAAACACATATTTTTAAAAATCAGCTCTTACCCTAAATGCATAAATTTTTTGCATATACAAGAAAAAATGGTCAGGAATTTAGTAGCCATTACTAGAGTGACAAGTTCATTTCACCCTAACCTTCTTTTCATGACCATTTTTCCATTCAGTTTTCCCTTCGTTGTATTTTTGGGAAGTCTTAAAGAGGTTTATTTTGGAGTCTTATGGAGAAAGAGATTGCACCTAAATTGTACACCTATATCCTCTTTTTTCCCCAGTTGCTTTTCTTGCTGTCTCAGAGACATAATACATTCAGCTCTGGAAATCTAACAGTAAAAATCTAGTATACTGTATATCTTAAAGGAAAAGCCCCTGACCACTTCATGTAAACTTTAAATATCACTAACATTCAATTTATTATGGCTACTTTTACCTATTAACTTTTCATGATTACACTGTTCCATTGCAAGGGCATATTTGGAAAATACAGACCTCATTGCAGCTAAGCAACTTGTTGCCTTTCAGTTAAGAAGTACTGATGTGCAGCATACAAATCCCATGTTACTCACTTAAAATACATGTAATGGATTCTTTTGCTGGTTTGTACATAGCCTTGAAAAATTCAGTCTTTAATAGCTGACTGTATTTGTATTAGCCAACCTAGAATATAAATCGCTGTGTGTACGATTCAGCTTTCAGCAGGGTGGGAGGAATCAACGTCTATGGAAATCTGTAAGAAGCTCAATTCAAATATGGTAGTGTCAAGCTGGAGGTTTTTAAAAACAAAAGGGGACATGGTTCTGGCACATGCAGTGTTTTTACATGCTTTCTTATGGTAATTCTGAATCTGGTATTTTAAACCCATCAGCAAATTCCTGATGAAATTGAATCACAAAATAATTAAAGAAAAACCTGCCGACTTGTCTCTTCTCATCCTGCTAGGGAACTATATTGGAAGTGCATGGGATTGTGATATGCAGTGTTAGCCTTGACCCTATTATTCACTTTCTGATTCTGTCAAATTATAGTTTCTAGTCAAACAGATAGGAACACTCAGAGCCCAGATGTGACTTATAAAACATAATTTCTATTCCAGAAAGGTTTTTTTTAGCAGAAGCATTCTTGATAATAAATTCACAGTTCAACTGCTGTAATTATTAAGACATTTAAGGAATGTAATAAAACTTGAATCAAGAGCAGGCTTTATTTTGGTAAGATTGACTTTGAAAGGTGAATTACAGTGCAAAAATCAGCACAATGATTTTTACAGCATGAAAAACTTTGAAAGGATTATCTCCAGGAAAGATAGTTGGGGCTGATGTACAGGCCTCACTTATTTTGCTTCATTATCATTATTTTCAGACTATTCCTCAAAACAAAAATGAAAGGTGGTCATTTTTATAAATTAAATCTTTCAGCCACTGCCATTTGCACTTACTCATTCATTTTTCTCCCATTATTTGTTTTCTTATTGTCTTCCTCATTGAGTGCCATAAATATCTTCTTGTCCCAACTCCAGCCACCCCAAGAATTCACATAACCAAGAATATCTTGCATGTAGCATTCCAGTTGTTTCTACTCTCAAAAGAAAAAAAAATGCCACCTGGCAGCTAAACCAGTTCTCAGTGGCTCTAATTCATGGATTCTACAAGAGATTTGAGTTCTTGAGCTCTCTTGTGTGCCCATCTCCTCCTTTCTTGTCTTTGTGGGCAATGGCTGATGAAGAATTTATCATTGTGAAGTATTCAGAACTATGGAAGCCTCAAAGGTTACCCACCTCTAGAAAAACCAAAAATACAGTAAAAAGTTTGATCAAAAGCTGGCACAGCTTCCATTAATACTGTTTGAATATTACATCCATATTTGAATAGGAACATCTGGCACTGACAGGAGATATATGGAGAAGATAATAGAGGGGTGGGTATATTAATAGCCATGACTGTTTTACATTTCCCAATATTTGAAGTCATAGTCTCCCATGTGGCTAATAGTGCCATGATATAAAAATGTGCAATTAAGAGTTATCTTGAGAGATGGAAGTAACTTACTTTTGGATTGAGCTTGCTATTCCCAACACTGAGGTTTCTGTAATATTAGCTTTTATTTGGAAGCGATAGTGTATAGCATTTTTATGCTGTTTCTTTTATATCTGCTGCAAGCAGTGTTCTTGCTATTCTTTGTACACTGTTTTAAAGTGTCCTGGTTGGCAGAAAATGAAATAATTCTATCTATTGCCATTATAATCGAAGCTTAACAGAATAATAAATGATACCATGTCTTCCCTTGTTTTTTTCTAGCCCCATTCAATTCCTTTGTTTGTATATTAATTGCAGGGTTGACAGGCTAAACCAGCCCTGATTTGAAAATATTTATCATAGTGATTCATTCACATAAAACATAGTATACCAGCAAAGATATGACTAAAATCCTACGTGTACCTGTTAAATCATGGCAAACAGTTTAGTCATGTTAACATGGTCCTAAGAATGCTGTCTAGGAAGCAAGCCCATTAACTTGAGTAACTTACTTCTGCATAAACATCTTTGGGAAACAACTTTTAAATTTACCTACAAAAGTAAGCTGGCTACATTTAAAACTGAATCAGCTAATTCTGTGCCTGTTGCCAAAACTAGTGATGAAAAAGTTGAGTGAAGCAATTCAGGACATAACTTTTTTAAAGGACTATCAAATCAGATATAAATCAGATTTTAATTTGATACACCTGTTATCTCTAAAAATTTGCAGAATAAATAGCACCCAATAAAAATAAACACATAGGAAGAAAGGAAAAAAAATAATGGCTATTGTTCCTATAACAATGGAAAATATTACCAACTTTTTCAAGCAAATTAATTAGGACAATATCCTAGCATATTTCTTCATTGTACAATAAAGCTGAACTACGGAGACCTTTTTTTATTGCTGTTGCTTTTGAATGAGCTGTTTTCATTTGATTTTCAGGGAAAGTTTCTACAAAGAGAAATTAAAATGCACAAGTAAATGTATGGATTCATAAGGAGATGCTAAGAAAAAAGTATGTCTCTTTATATATACAATCTCTGGTAGAATTCCATATTTTATGAATGTTAAATCTAAGGAAAGAAAGTGAACAAGTTAATTTTGAAATAACAATTATCCCCAGCACAACTTGAAGCCACATCCAACAGTATTGCAGACTATGTTTATGGATTGAATGAAAGTTGGGTATAGGATTAATTTTCCCTCCTGATAAATCTTTATGAACAATTTTTTAAAGCTTAAAATGGTGCCTTGTACCTAACTATATTTTGCATGGGACACAAGTTTTTAGGTTCTTCACTCCCAAATCTGAGTCTTTACAATATTTAGGTAGCAGGTTTGGAGTTTTTTTTAAACATTTCTTATCTGTATGTGAATGGAAAAATGTTTCCTACCAGCAACTTGATGTATTTTATTGTATATGTCTAAATACTGTATTTCTAATGATGCAAATGGTTTGCTCAAAAGTAGATCATTTTGGGTTTTGTGTTAAATCTTTGTGGTTATTTTTAATTTTTTTTAGATAGGATTATTCCTCTTTAAGCAAGTAATTCGTAATTAAAATACAATTGGTAAGAATGCCTAGAGCAGCTTATTGACAAAGCAGTTTGAAAAAGGCTCTTAAACTACTGACTGGTGCCTTGCATGATAATGGTTCTCTTTTGCCATGATGTTCTTTCTCTTACTTCTGTTAAAGATGACAATGACTCAACATATCTTCATGCAGATAATACTTCAATAATATGTATCGGGCATATATATGTTTCAGTATAAAAAATGATTAACAAATCAACCATATACTGAATACCATTTCATGAAATTAGACCTGAATCTAATTTTCTAACAACTGAAAATGCATTCTTGAATACAGTAGTTTGAATAAGATTATTCATGGTTATTATTGCATAGCTGTAATATGCCTATTTTGAGTTATAGCATCTCTCAATAGGCTCAAGACTGCTGTATTATTTGTAATGCAGAGCATGCAACAATGCTGATGCAGGCTGAACTGTGCTCTTCAAATTTACTTTAAATGGAATTATAAATGGAGATGTTAAATACATTACCAAGTGTTAAAATGTTTCATTTGAACAGAAAGGCTTGGATATACTCATGCATTATCAGTTGAATCTAAAAATTCACCTCTCAATTGCCACTATTTCTTAGTAAAATTAAAATGGCCTCTTCTATATATTCAACCTAGCAGTAAGGCAAAATAATTTATTACATCTATACATTTAATAGTAAAATTATACTATTGTGGATGCTATGTAATACTCCTGATACGTAGTGTCTTGTAAAATTCCTTACAAATCCAATACAGCATACATTGAAATGATTGGAACTAAAGAAAAATATAAAGTTGTTCCTAGTGCTGCTATAATTCTACATTTAAGGAAAATCAATTTTATTATTTAGGAATCCAGCAAAATATAAGATGAATGGAGATCTTAGTAAAATGTTTACCACCACTTAGGAAATCCCAGTGCATATACATTATTAGTTCTGCAAATACATTATGAATAATTGGGAGACTTAAAAATTAACTTTTAGTAAGTGAAGTGGTAGTTGAAGCAGTTTGGGTTTAGAGTTGATGTTATTCCAGCAGAAAGTATATCCAGCAGAAAGTATTCTGCCAGCAAACAAACGTAATTCTTTTCCCATTCCAATCAGCTCAGAGAGAATTTATTTCTATAAAATGTAAAATTTAGTATATTAGCCTTATGAGACTAAAATTAAGAAGTAGGCTTTATTTCTATTTGCTTTTTGAAATTGTATAGAGCTTGCTTTTACCTAAAGTATACTGAATGCTTGGATTAGATTGTGGGTTTTCAGTATACAAAATTCAATAGGTCTTCTCTGATAATTGATATATTTTGACACCAAAAGAACCCTATTTCACACTGAAAAGTTGATTTTAAAGTTATTTCCTAAATGCAAGGATTCTCTAACTTTTTTCTTCCTGCTAAATTATTCTAACTTTAAGAGTAGCAAAAATTGTTAAATTTTTGTCTTTGGGAAGAGTTATGAGTAGTACTTTACAGCTTCACTTTTTATTACTTATATCTTAATTACTGAAGCGGTCTTATTCTACATTTGCGGTGCAAGTGATACTGCCTCTTCTACATGGTTTTGTAGAACGGAAGTGAATAAAAGAGGACAGACCTGTCAATATCCAGCAGTCTGTCAATCCGTTTTTCAACTTCATCTAATCTGATATGTTTAGGCAGATTTAAAATATTTTTTAATGCAAGAACCTTTAGTGATACAAAGATGGAAATATTTCTCTCCATTAAATACAGCTCTGACAGAATTACATTCTATGTCCTTTTGTTCTCTAATTTTGTCTATGATAACTACTGATAGATTTATTGGCTTGTGTATCTTTTGGATTAAGCTAACTTTTATCCATATTTTGAAAAATACTTCTGATGAAAAATCATTCTGCTTTTGCTAACATATTAAACGATGTCTTGCAAAGGCAGTGGCTGTCTTCCAAAAGAGGCAAAACATTTCAACTTTAAAAAAATACATCTTTCATAAATAGTTTCCAGTTAACTTGAAAGGCACATAAAGCAATTCAAGGAATCAAAATGCTATGCAACAGAATTCTTTTTCCATGTATAACTTAAATCAACTCAAAGCACCACACAACTGTTATACCGGCTGAAAGTTGTCCATAATTAACCCTCACCTAGGCCTTTTTAAAATGTATTTTTCCGTTCAATAGTTAATAGTCCTACTTAAACACAGGACTGGGGCTTGTTACTTCTTTAAAAGTGAAATATGAATCATGTTTTTATGATTTTGTAAATCTCTACTCTTTTTACCTTGTTTTGTAAGCTGAAATTTCCTATTAAAAAAGAAAAAGTTCAGTGCACTGGCATGTCTTTATTTCACATTTCAGGTCAGAATCTAACAGTTCAATTCTGCAAAATAATGTATGTATCAAAAACATTTTAGCAAAAACAACAATAGAATACTGTTATCTATTATTATTTGAGTATAAAACCTAATGCTGCCAAAGAATTAATCATAGTGAAGAATGATGTAGAGCTAAAATATTGTCTTTTGTTTTCTCCAATTCTTGCTATTTTTTCATATAGAGGATGGAAGTTCAGATTTGTAAAATCTGTAAAAAATGTAATGGTAAAAATATTAGAGGGTTGATGGCACTGCTCAACTGAATAAAAGCAATATATAGCCTTATCATAAATACATAATCTATAACTTATGACACAACTCTCATTTTAGAAGAATGTGAAATAAATCCTAAAAGATTTTAAAATTATATAGCTAATCATAGTGATGGCTGCAATTGCTTAATTGCAATTGTAATGAAAATTTTAAGAAAGATTGTACATTTTAATATTTTCAGGAAGGCTACAGAATTAAAATCTCAGATTAAATCTTCAAATCCACTTTTCAAAAAAGACATCATCACATTTGCTGTATGCTCTTAGCAAGGGTGTAGTTTCAGGGATACAAGAATAACTCTAATCAGTTTAATAGTTAATAGTCTTCCAACTACCACTAAATACTCTTTTATACCAAATCTCTCTTTTTAATGTATTTCTTGCAGACAAGTTCAAATAAAATTACAAATATTTTTGCTAAAATGCCTCCTTAGGTGTGCTTACAATATTCCAGTATGTGAACACATTGTATCACAAAGTCTAAACAGGTTTAATGACTATAGTTGTACATAAACTATAGACTTTGGTAGTATTTTCCTTCTGCATTTTCAAATAAGAACAATACATTCAACCACTCCCTTATGTTAAAAAGGCTGTGGTATAAGAAATGCCAGAACTTGGTAAAAGGGTTTTTATAGTAGAAATCAAGTACACAGCCTCCTTTCTATTTATCATCTGTTGAGGAAATACCCTTATAGCAAAACCTCCATCTCATTGCCAGCCCACTGGAAGAGCAGGCTGAAGCTGATCCAAGGTACTCTGGCTTGAAAGTAGTGTTTTCCTTGGGAGAAGGGAAGAAAACCTCATGTAAACATGTTCATGCATGTAGAGGAAGCGCTTCCAGGAAGTTACGGGGGCTCTAATTTGTATGCTGTAGGATTAATTACCATTTGGCAGTTAATTTTGTGACTGCTGCTAAAGGGACTTCATCAATGCTGCCTAATTTGGGTTTTCAAAATTATACACTTAAAAATACTTTGTGGAAGTATTTTTACTTGGAGGTTGATATTCCTATGCCATACAAATCAAATGGCTCTGCAGGACCTCATCTCAATTCCTGCCTCTGCAAAGAATTGCATTTGATGCTTCTTATTTACCAGTTTTTCCAAGGATACAGCCAGTTGTCAGTTTGCTGCATTTGAGCCCTTGAATTCCTGAAAGGAAATTCCATGCATTGAATAATAAACATGGGGCTTTGAGAATAGGAAGGAAGAAAAGCCTTGGAGGGGGTAAGAAGAAAAGTTTGGCATAACTAGCAAGAAGGAAGGACTGAATTCAAATTTGCTCCTTGACAATGGATGCACCAGAAACCAGACTGGGAAGAGTTGAATCTCCATTACCTACTATCAATACCAAATGTAAAAAAAGACCGGAACAAGCTCTTTTGGAAAGCTGTATGCCAATAATTATCAGGCCCAAACTGAGTGCCTGCTACCCCCTCCACTCAAGAACAGTTGGTTTAGTTACTGAGGCAATCGTGTTTCATTGAGAATTTCTGACTTTAGGGAGACATAATATTGCCTCTTAGGGCTACATAACTTTCCTAAGTTGTTTTATCTGTAGCAGGACAGAGTCTCTGTTCAGGATTGGTAGGACTCTTCACACAGCTGTTTTTGGAGAACTGTTACATTCTGTCAGGGCAGCAAAACTGTCTTTTCCTGAGGTCTGATAAAAGGTAGGCTGTGAAAGTTATGAATTTAAACAGTATACTTTATTCCATCTCAAGGACAGGAGAAAAATCCATTTGCTCCCAAATTAACTTGTGGCAATATTAGAAAAGGCATTAAAATTTAAAAATAAAATTAAATAGATATTTTTGCATAATCTTAATTTTAAGAAAAATAATAAAGAGCTGATATTTAAAGTAACTAATACAAAGCTGATGAATGTAGCAGCACATTTTATACATTAGGGAAGGGAAGGGCTGAAAATAACAAAACATGCTTTATGCCCCATAACGTACATATTTGCATGAGCTATTGAGACCCAAATATATAATTGTGGCACTGATATGTGTCACTAGATAGTTATTTTGGTATCATTGTAGTTTGCTAAAAAACAAGGGTTTTTAAGAATTTTTTAATCCTGTCTTTATTTTTAAATAATATAAGGCAACAAACATATCTAAAATTCCTTCCTTCTATTTTCCTATAACTGCCCTGTGAGTTGAGTTGGACTGGTCCAAAGTCACCCAGCTGGCTTTCATGCCTAAGATAGAACTATAACTCAGTTTCCTGGTTTCTAGTCTGGTATCATTACCGTTGGATCCAGCTGAGTTGCTTGTGTAAAACAAGTATAATTAGTTTAATAATTGGGATTGACATGAATAATTTGCTTAATGAGAAGAAACATTAAGAAATTACACACTATGGTATATACTCACCTATTATGCAACAGGTTGTGGTGCCATCAAATCAATGTCTGTTAAGTTTCTGGCTACCCAGACACCTACTGCAAAGAGTCCCAGATTAACTATGAGGTTTCTGTAACAAATGCAAGTGAGAGCTAATGACAACTGATACTGATTATACAGAATGCTAATACAGAATTTGCTATCTAGAAGGACTGAAAGTGTGTTTCAAATAATTTTTTTTCAATTGCAGAAATTATGTTCTCCAATGCTTTGGAGGGACTTTTTCTAACCCAAAGTCTTTAATACTGCATGTTGAGTCCCTTACTCTATACTCTTTATATGCATGACAGCATTCCCACTCATGCTAGTAATACTATTGCTAAATTTGCAGATGATGGGACTTATCTGGGGTGTGTGTGAGTGGTGGGTGGGTGTGAGTGGTCCCACAGCGGTGGGACTTATCTGGGGTGTGTATGAGTCTGCCTACCGAGATGAGGTGAAACGATTGTTTTCTTGGTGTGGAGATAATAACTTGGTCCTCGATACCAGTAAGACCAAGGAGCTTATAGTGGATGATAGAAGGAACAGATCAGACATCCAGCCCTTGCTTATCAATGGAAACAGAGTGGAGCAAGTGGGCAGTTTTAAGTTTCTGGGTGTTACCCTAAAAGAGGACCTGGCCTGGGGTGCCCACATTGCAGCCCTGGTCAAAAGGGCCCAGCAGAGATTACACTGAGACTCCTCAGAAAACAACTGAATGAAAAACCGCTGGTGACCTTCTCCCGCGGCACCATAGAGAGCATTTTAACATACTGCACCTCTGTATGGTTTGCCAGTTGCACAGTGGCAGATAGGAAAGCACTCCAGAGGGTAAACATCATTGCCCAGAGGATCATTGGTTGCCCTCTCCCCTCTTTGGAAGAGCTTTATAGCTCCTCTGCCTTAAGAAAGTTCAAAACATTCTCAAAAATCCATCTCATCCTGGGGACCCTTTTTTTCAACCATTACCATCTGGCAGACGGTACAGGATAATAAAAACAAGGACAGATAGGCTGAAAAAACAGCTTCTATCCCAGCTCTTTTGAATTCTGCTGTATAGTGCAGTGTTGGTGTGGCATGGTGTGTGTGTGTGGGTTTCGGTTCAATGTGTGGAGAGTGAAGGATGTGTGTTTGTGTTTATTTTCATGGTCATGGTCATGATGTGCACTGAAGTGTTTGATTTCATTGTAGGAGGTGCAATGACATTAAACTAAAGAAAATGCATGGGAAGGCGATGCATGATGCCTGTTGTTTTTGATATGTAGCTCTTCTGTCCATATCTTAAGACCACAAGAGCTTAAGTGCCTCAAGGCCTGTCAGATGTAATGGTAATTCCACAGTGACTAGCTAACTTATGGAAACTTTCCAAGAAGGACCTAACAACACTTGTGTTCCTGAGCAAATAGTAATCCCTGAAATCCCCAATTCTTCACGTGTTTCCCAATTACAGCTTCAAGATTAACGAACGTCGATACATCGAGAGGCTTTTCATCTTCCACAGTTCCCAGCCGCGGCCTGTGCTCAGATCAGGGAGGGCAAAACGAGTTTATAAAGGCACGAGAAGCAAAGCGCTCCCTCTTTCCTCCAGTCGAGACCCGAAGCTCTTCAATACTTCTCTCACCTGCGGAAGTCATTGCGGTCTGTGGCAAAGCGATAAGCTCCTCGGATCCAGCCGCGCAAACCTTCAGGGGGAACCGCGCCGGAAGTCCCGCCAGCAGGGCCTATTTGACCGCCTGTCACCATAGCTGGGCCTCCGGGACACGTCGGCAAAGAGACTCGCACGAGTTCTTCGAAGCGGAGGAAATATCGAACCCACCCAGCCACCCCCGCCGGCAAGCCAAAAAAACCGTCACTGCCGGCGCGCGGCCTTTACGTCACTGTCGGTTTTCTGAGCCCTTGAAGCGGGGGAGGGGCGCGCTCGCGCTGGTTTTCCTCTTTTGCGGAGGTGCGAGGGGGAAAAAAAAAACAAGCNGAGGGGGAAAAAAAAAAAAAAAACAAGCGCAAGACGCGCCGAGGAAACGTTTCTCCGGTGTTTTCATCCTTGGCAACTTTTAAGATGGGTGGACTTCACCTGCATGTTGGCTGAGGAATTCTGGGGGTTGAAATCCACACAGCTTAAAATTGCCAAAAGGCTGCCCTTTACCTCGTGGAACAACACTCCCCGCCTCACACACCCACTCTTGATTTGACAACATACGCGCACGTCTCTTCTAGGCTTTTGGAAGGCCATAGGAATGTGGCTTTTTAACTAATGCTTTGGGACAATATAATAGAACAAAAAGAAGAGAATGAGGGTAATTGGAGTTTGCTGCAGGGCATCCTAAAAAGATGATGAAGGCACGGGGCTTTTGTAACTTTACTGCGTTGTTAAGTTTGATAGTACTTGTTTTATCTCTGTTGTGAGCTGCTCAAAGATGGAAGATGAGTGGCCTTACAAATAAAGGCTTCAGAGTGGGAATGCTGTTAGTCAGCTGTTGCTACAATTCTCACTTGGAAACTGAGTAACCAGTGTATTTGCAGGATTATGTATAATATTGCCAGCAGTAACTACCCCTGAATCAGTTGGATAGATTATGTGCATTGACATTATAATTTTCTTTTATGAGGCTGTAATCTCTGAAAAGAATTCAGTTTACTGTTAAATACTGTGTGGAACTTAATTTAAATCTCCCAGCCAGAAGAATTAGTAACAGCCTGTGTGAGTGAGCAAAAATAACAGTGATAAATCTTCCCATTACTTTTTGAAAAGGATTACAATTATTGTTGGGTTGTAGAACCAAACTAGACAGTTACTAGAGGTGCAGATGACAGACTTGTTGGAATAAGTTGGTTCAGGCCCAGCAGTGTGACTAGGCCAAATGCCAGCACATGAACCAGGGACCTAGTAAAATGGAAAGTACCTCTGCAAAAAGTACCTGGGGAAAATATCTAAAGTTGCCACTGTTTAGTCAGCACGTAACGCGACATACGCAAGTAGGGAACGGTGACCATAAAAGGTTAAAAGCTATATGTTAACCAACAAAGTTGCTTAAAGCGTTGCAGCAAAATGTACCTAATGATACTGTTACACCGCAAACTTCCTGCCTTGGATGCTCAATAAAAGGGTGGCTCAGAACACGCTCTGGGCTTGCTCTCCTCGAGGAAAACCCATGTGTTT
Source organism: Laticauda laticaudata (assembly GCA_004320025.1). Classification (NCBI taxonomy): domain Eukaryota; kingdom Metazoa; phylum Chordata; class Lepidosauria; order Squamata; family Elapidae; genus Laticauda; species Laticauda laticaudata. The sequence continues at coordinate 56,428 of BHFT01027782.1, forward strand.
GTCTTCACTCTCGCCTGTCGAGACCCCATGGGCAGCCCACTCGGTTGCAGAGCATCGGCATCTCTGCACAGACTCAATAATTCCTCTGTAGAATTGTATCAGCAGCTCCTTGCTCACTTTTCCAAAATAAAAAACCCCTTTCCTGCAGCTTATTTCTTATTTCATTCATTGGTGCTGATCACATTGTCCCAGTTGGAAGGAACAAATAGAGACTTTTTTTTTCTTCCTACACTAGTATGGGAAACAACTTTGCATATGTCAGGAAACAAAGGATGAGCAGAGAAAATTTGAAAATGATGTGGCCAGTTCCCTTTCCACTGATCTTGCCCACATTATTTCCAGAAAAGTGGTGGAAGAAAAACAACCCCTTACACAAGCTATTCAGAACCAGTGGATCAACTTGTTTGCAAAGATCTACTTCACTTCCCTTCAGCATGGTAACTCCAACCTCTTAATGACAGATTTGCTGAAGAAATAGATTTTTAACTTGCCTAGTGTCTTCCAAATAAAACCAAATAATAGCTGCTTATGAGGCATGTCCAGTACTGTTTATATTTATTCCATTGATAAGATATATAACTAGTGCTATCAAGGAAAAATCACTAACTAAAATAAATATGCTGTTTTTGAAAGGAGAAGACACATAAGAAGACGTATTTCCTGTTGGAGGACTTTAGTTTTGAAATAGTCTATAGGTTGTTTCTGTGAATGGATAGTAGGGCTTTGAACCAATTTCTTTTGGGTTTTTTTAGGTATACAGAGGATAGCAGTGTTAAAGTTCAGTGGAGTACCAGATGTTTCCTTTTTCTACAAGGGCTTGCAAAACTGACAGGAAGCATGGTAGTTTTTTTGAAATCTTGATTCGAGGCAGAATTTGCATCTGAGTTTGAGACAAACTAAAAAAACAACCTTCAGCTGCAGGCTCTACTTCTTAATCTAGATTTAATTAGATTACCCATATTTTGTGAATCTATAACCAGAAACACATCAAACAAAGAAAAAAAAGATTTGAACAGTTTTATAAGAATAAGGACATGTACTTTTCACAGAAAAACAGAGTTGCTCAGTTTCTCATTGTGGTAAGAAATTAGTGACCTATCACACCCTACAAACCTCAGAATGAAAATTGAGAGCCTGCCAATTGCTTTTGTCCTGCGTTCTTGGTACTGAGTTGTTTCCCAGCAGACATTTCATTACCACTCTAGCTATCATAATCAGTGCAGGGAAGAGGGGAGTTTGCTGGCTATTTATAGTAGATTGTGTTATCACTCTTGGTGAGGGTATAACTTCATCTTGATGATTCCTTGATAGGGAATTGTTTCTTCTCATTGTTTATTTGGTGCTGTGCCCTGGTTATCTGGGTATACACTATTAGAAGGGATGTTCTAGAGGATATAGGACAAAAGAAATATAAGGCATGTTTTATTAAATAAAATACATAGCATTGTCTTTAAAAATGTCTCATATAGGTAAAAGTTAAGTGATAGAAATAATGTTAAAAAACATAGAATACCCACTAAAAAGGAAACAAAAAAACTCCAAAATAACAGTGTGAAGCTTAAAAATTAATCCACAATTTAAGTCCCTGTCACACTGCACCAATGGATGCAAAGAGGATGTAAAACGGACAAAAAAGCTTGCTATCCGTTGGTTAACGCGATGTACTCACTGCCTCCGTTTTTGCTTCCTCTCTATCCGTCCAGCATCGTCTATTGACGTTTTCATCGCTCAGAAAGTTTTGAGCTGCCCAAAAACTTTTGTGCGGAAAATGTATCCAATTCATCCGTTATGGCATCTGCTACGCATCCGCTACGCATCCGCAACGCATCTGTTCTGCATCGTCACGCATCCGCTATATCCGCTAGCATCTGTTCCGCATCCGCGCAACTCGCATCCGCTCGGACGCAGGGAGGAAGTGGATATGGACGCAGAATGGATGCAGAACGGATGCCAATCGGAAACAAAGCGTTTAAAATGGAAAAAACGTTCGCAGAGGGGACCTATCTCGGATATTAAGGATGTCTACAGGATGCCTAGAGGATGCCTAGAGGATGCAAAGGGACACCTAAACTGCCTATAAAAAGGGGGAGCAACTTGTCTGCATCTCACTTTCAGACCAGCAGCCCAGCTGTGCAGACCTCTGCAAGCCTTCATCTGACTCTTGCTCTTCCACAGCTCCAGTCATGTCAATCGTGGATCGTAACACAGTCCTTTTGGCAGCACCATCCTTCTGCAACAGTGCGAAGCCATCTACAGGCTCTGTGAACTCTACTACAGGAAGAAAAGGAGGCGGCCAAAGAAGCGTCTGGGTCCGAAGATGGATCGGGAGAAGAGCAGAGTACGGGCTGTACAACAAGCTGATGGTGGAGCTCAGGAGCGAAGACACTCGGGCGTTCCAGAACTTCATGAGGATGCCTCCAGCCATGTTTGACGAAGTTTGTGCAGCGCCTGACACCCAGGTTGACCAAGGCAAACACCAACTTCCGGCCCCAGCCTGGAACCTGGGCTCAAGGTGGGCACTTACTCTGCGCCACCTGGCCTCAGGGACCACCTACAGGAGCATGCAGTACGGCTGGAGGGTGCCACGCAACACCATCAGCATTGTGGTCAGAGAAGTGGTGCAGGCCATCATCGAAAGAATACCTGCAGGAGCTCCTCCAGTGCCCTCCACTGAAGAAAGGATGGAAGAAAGTTTCAGAGCAGTGGTACCAGAGGTGGAACTTCCCACACACCGTTGCAGCCATCGATGGGAAGCACGTGGCCTGCAAAGCACCACCAAGACAGGCTCCACTTATTTTAACTACAAGGGTTTCATCAGCATCATCCTCTTTGCCATGGTCGATGCTGACTACAATTCATGTACATCGATGCTTCAGGCAGCGCTCATGTCAGATGCCCAGGTATACAACGTCAGTGACCTCAAGGAGGGGCTGGAAGGCAACCTCATCATGGGGCTTTCCAGATCCAGACCCCCTGCCCAACGACACGCAAGATGTGCCCTACTTCATTGTGGGGGATGACGCCTTCTCCCTCAGAACCTACCTCATGAAGCCCTACACCTCCAAATACCTCACCCGTGAAGAGAGGATCTTCAACTACAGGCTGTTCAGGGCAAGACGGCTGGTGGTGGAGAATGCCTTTGGCATCCTGGCCAACAGGTTCCAGGTTACTTCTCACCAACATGCAGCATCACCCAGAGACCGTGAGGAGGATTGTGGAAGCTTGCTGCATCCTGCACAATCTCATGCGCACCCGCTACCTGGTCTTGGAGAACAGGCTCCTCGTGGACCTCCAACAAGGCAATGGGACATGGAGCCAGGGGAATGGAGTCAAGGGCAAACCTGATAGATACTGTGATGTGCAGGCCCCAACAGAGCTTCACGTGAAGGGAAGAAGCAGCACAACCTCCTGAAACACTGGTGCAACTCCCAGCTGGAGCAGTGGAGTGGCAAGACAGGATGATAGATGATTAATGGATGCTTCCTTCAGCCTGTCTCATCACACTGATGAGATTGGGCATGTATGTTGGGTGGCCTACATGAACAGGGCGTTTATAAAGAGTGTGTTTGTGTTGACATGTGTGGATGATTATTACATTATTATTGATAATAAAGGGCCATAGGTGTGGCACCTGGGAGGGTGGACCATACAGTCCCACTATGCTTGCACTGGAGGCTTATCTATCCCACTGCTATCCTTCCCATCCCACAGCTATTACCCATCCCAAAGTATCCCCTGCCCATCCACAGCTATTACCCATCCCACAGGTATCCCTGCCATCCCACTGCTATCTTAACCCATCCCACAAGCATGCAAAGGCTTAAACCAATTCTAAAAGTTTCCACCAAGACTTTATTAAAAAAAAGAAATGAAGCAAGTGTGTGTGAATCAAAGATAAACTTTATTGAACAACAAGCTGTAAAACCAAAAGTGACCCAAGTCAAGTGGTCCAAATAAACTCCTATAGGTAGCCAGTTACCCGTCTCTGGCACTCTTATTGGTCACTCGGAGGGTGTGCCAGTTCTCAGGGTGTGAAGGGTCCAGGTACTGTGGAGGTGGTACGTGCTGAGTGCTGGTCTGAAGCACCACTGGGGTGCCTTGCCCTGAGAGAAAACAGGTGATGGTTGTGTTGAGAAAGCTCTCAGACAGCTGGCTCAAACAGTGATGCTGAGAGGTCCTTTCCTCCATGCCATGGGGTGTCAGCCCCAGTACTGATGACAGATGTAACTGAGGCCGGGCTTGGCTGTGGGGTGGAGGAAGGAGTAGTGTAGTGGGGCTGTCTGGTCTACAGCTGGTGAGGACTGGCGTGGGTGGGCATCGGTGGTTATGGGTGGCATCGCTGTCATCCGGCATCATTGGCGTGGCTGGCATCGTGGCATCAGTGGAACCGGGCAACGGTGTCGCCCGATGACTCTGTGCCTGGGCTGGGAAGGGCTGCTGCCTGTGCTGCTGGACTCCTGGTAGCCGTAGCCCTGGTAGGTGAGGGCTGTGGGAAGCCTTGGTATGGGAGGGACATCACCTGGGGTGGAGGAGCAGACCTGGACTGGGTGGGAGCAGGTTCCTCTGGTCTGGAGGAGGGTTGTGAAGCAGCTCCGTGATCTGGTCCTTCACCACCTGGTACTGGGGTTCCTCCCTGTTCTTGAGGGTCTGGTTGAACATAGTGAGGAAGGGCTTGCGGTTGGAGATGAGGAGTCGGTGTGGACCAGCTGAGAGAGGAGATCTATGCTGCTCCGGATGGTGTCCCTGATCTCCAGCAGGACAGTGTGGCTCTGCCCCTCCTGTCTGGCTCTCTGCCTTTCCTGTGGAGGCGTAGCTGGGGGGGTGGATGTGGCTATGACTGTGGTGGACTTGATGTCTCCTCTCTCCCACCGCACCAGGGAGTCCTCCATGCGCTCCACCACGGTGACAACAGCTGTCCGCGGGTTTCCCGCCGTGGCACGCGCCACAGAAACCTGCCTAGAGACAGGGACTGACTCCTCAGCCAGAAGAGGACTGGTCGCAGCAGGCTGCCGGAGAAGAGAGGCGTAGACAGAGGGGCTCCTGGTGCTCCTTGGTGACGAATCTCACCCTCCAGGAAGCTGCACCTGGCCATGACGTAGGTCTCTCTGTCCGTCAGCTTTACTGTGGCCTGACCAGATTCTTCAGGTGCAGCTTCCCGTACCAGGTGTGCATGTGCTTCACCAGCCGAGGAGCACCTCTGAAGTGTAACCCATACTCTCCGCCCTCTCTCTCCAAGCAGCCTGCTTCCTTTGGTGTCCCTGTACAGCCGGTGTCCCTTCCGCCACAGATAGTCATTCTCTCTCAGCCACTCCAAGCACCTCATCCTCGTGTTCCTCCTCAATGGAGTATTGCCTCCTCTCCCGTTCCCGCATTTGCTTCTTCCTCCCTTTGGAAGGACCAGATGGGGCCCTCACCAGAGGGGCTTCCAGTTTGTAGGGGCTGCTCCTCCACACCACCAGCAGCATCAGCATCAGCAGGATCATCATCATCATCATCATCACACAGAGATCATAATCAATCTCATCATCAGCAGCAGCAGCAGCAGCAGGATATCATCATCATCATCATCAGCAGCAAGCAGCAGCAGGATCAGCAGGACCAGGATCATCATCAGCAAAGTAACCACCAGGAGCCCCAGCAGCATCAGCACCAGCAGCACCAGCAGCACCAGGATCAGCAGCAGCAGAGTAAGCACCAGCAGGACCAGGAGCACCAGCAGGACCAGGAGCACCAGCAGGACCAGGAGCACCAGCAGGACCAGGAGCACCAGCAGGACCAGCAGGACCAGCAGGACCAGGAGCACGAGCAGGATGAACAGGACGAGCAAGACAGGAGCACGAGCAGTACGAGCAGTACGAGCAAGTCCAGGAGCACGAGAGGATGAGCAAGTCCAGGAGCACAAGCAGGACCAGCAGGACCAGCAGCAGCTTCAGCAAGTACGCAGCAGCAGAAGCACCACCGCCAGGAGCAGCTTCAGCAGGAAGCTCCAGCAACCGAAGAGTGAGCCCAAGCAGCAGAAGCCCCACAGAAGCGAGTCAGGGACAGGGGCGGGAGGTGGCCCTGTCCCTCTTGCCAGGGATGGTGGCAGGTTGTTGAGACTTTCGCTTCTTCCCCATGGTTGTGGGGTTGCTGGCTGCAGGGAGGCTGGCAGGAGAGGCTGGCAGGCACCAAGGCTGGCAGGAAGCCTGGCACCAAGGCTGGCAGGAAGCCTGGCACCAGGGCTGGCAGGCAAGACTGGCTGGCAGGGAGGCTGGAAGGTACCAAGGCTGGCAGGAAGCCTGGCACCAAGGCTGGCAGGAAGGCTGGTGCGAAGCCTGGCAGGAAGGCAGGCAGGCAGGCACCAAGGCTGGCAGGCAGACTGGCTGGCAGGGAGGCTGGAAGGCAGGCTGGGAGCAAGGCTGGCAGGCAGGCAGACAGCAAGGCTGGCAGGGAGGCTGGCCAGGAGGCTTGGAGGCAGGCTGGCAGGAAGCTGGCAGCAAGGCTTGCAGGCAGGGCAGGCAAGGACCAATGTACCTGCAGCAGGTCTTTCCTCCGAATGCTGGCCACGTGCGAGCCTGCTTCCCTTTATATCCGGGGGGCTTGCGCAATGCATCCCCCCCGCATGCGCAATTAATGCCAGGCATCCGGCTCGGCTTCCACTGTGCATCGCTTCATCCGCTGGCATCCGTTCCGAGTCCGCTTTGCTGAGGCCCCCCGGAAGCCCTGCGGATGTCGCCAATCCGTCCCATCCGCTTCCATCGCTAGGCTTCTATTCCGCATCCGCTTTCCATCCGCCTGCATCCTCCCCATGTCCGTGTTATCCTCCGCTCCCGTATGCAAATTTTTCCCCTTTGAGAGCGGATAATAACGGATGGAACATTTTGCTCGTCCGTTGTGTCCGTTTTGCATCCATCGGGCAGTGTGACAGGGCCTTTAAAAAAGTTTTCCAAAAAAAATCAGAATAGAATGTGGGAAGCCCCACCCTCCTTCTAGAAGAATGAAATATTTTGGAAAATATTAAAAAAGCAGAATGTTATATTTCCCCAAAGGGAGAAATGGAGAAACATGTTTTTAGAGGCAGGAAGCAGCCCCAGGTTTTTCTTAATAGTCCACAGCAGATGCTAGCACTTAAGGAGATAAAGACCTTATTGAAAGAAACCAACTATCTAGATGTCTCTATTCATAAGCAAAGCAAATACTGTAGGTAGAAATCCATTCAAGATAGGATATTTTGAAACTCCTTGCAGCACAACAAAGGCATAATGATAGCCCCCTCATCCAAGATCCAACACAGGACAAAAGCCATTAACCACAATAGGAATTGCCCAACACTCTTTCAGAACACAAGCCCCTTCATTGCACCATCCCCAGAGCAGTCGAAGCTTCAAAGTCACAGAAACATGGGAGCTCAGATAAGCCAGAAGTTGACTAGAGTAGCTGAGACAAGCACCTGGGATTTATATTTCCTCTTTTGCCTATAGAGCCAGCTATGACCCCTATATGATCCCATAGGAATCTGACAACAGCCAATAGCATATTAAGGGACATGTTCTTGAACAGGAAGCTCAAATATAAAGGCCAAAATAAGGTATAAAAACCCACTCAATTTCAGCTCCATTTTGTTCAGCTGCCCAGAATCACATGTGGTTCTGCTTCATCAATAAACCATCTTTCAATAAGCCTCCATGTTTCCAGTGTCTTTCTCCCAACTTAGAACTGAACTAGATGGATATTTCTTCCCACAAGAATTTGAATGAAAAAATAGGTCCAGATGAGCAACCCCTAAGAAAGGCATTTCAGAGGCCTTAAGGATCAATATTTAATACTTAAGGAATTCTAAATACTTAAAGAAGAGGAGAAACTATATTTAGTCATTTTTATTGTAGGTAAAATATACATCTCTTTCCTCCTTTTGGTCCTCCCTCCTTAAGAACAATAAAAACAATTGGATTCACATGTCTTATATTAAGTCTTAATGCTCAATTACTGGTTAAAATCAGTGACTTTGTAGAAAGCTGTATTAATTAATGGTAGCAAAATATCATAAAGAGTCTGCTATCATTCTTCCTTTATCTAACCTAAATTGCTTAGTCTGAGGACCACACAAAATGGACTTTGTGGTACCAAAAACATGGAATTTGTAGTATTGTTATACTTGCTAACAACATAGTTATTTTGTATTTTAATCTGAGTTATTTTTCTCTCTTTTAAATGAAGTTTTCAGACCATTGCAGATTGCATTGATTGATAGCTTCTAAAATTCCTAAACTGAAAAGATAAGATATAGGATGGGATACCTGGATGGGATACCAGGACAATGTCTCCTGATAAGAAGAAAGCTTGTTAGCACTGATTATTATCTGGTCTGTTGTGAACTCCAAACAAATATTTTCCTTATTAACATCTTAAAATTTATCCCCCTTCTGTCATCAGACTTCATTTTAATATATGACCACATGTAACTGATTTCCGACAAAAAGGGAAGTTACTTTTGTCCTGTCCAATCACCTTTTCTCTTGCATTTTCTTTGATGTCTTGCCTATAACAAGGAATATAAGATGGGTCTTTTTGAATGAGAGGAATCCATTTATCAGAATGTTCATTTATCACTTTCTAGAAGGAAGACATAAATTTATAGCTGATGTGACTTATTGCACACTCCTTAGATGAAGTCATTGAGCTAACAGGATGCATCTAGCACTAGTATCCCCCATTCTTAAGGCAGACTCACAGGTCCTTCACGTCTAACAGAGAACAGTTTTGCAATTCTCTCCACAACTTCCTTCAGTCTCTTTGAGATGTAATCCACTTAGTGCTGGATAGGTTTAAATTAGCAATATAATCTTTCCTTATCTATTAAAAAAATGAAGTTTCCTAATTGCCCCAGCAATGTAGCAATTACCTGAGTGTGAGAGAGTGAATGAGGGAGGGAGTCAGTCAGTCAGGCTAACTAGCTAACTAGCTGTCTGCTGCCATCTTGCTGCATCTGTTTCTGTTGAGTTTCTAAAAGAGGTGGAAAAAAAATGTAACTTCTGCTTTTTCACTACTGTATTACAAATTGGCTATTTTCTCCTCACAAAAGACCTACATTTCCCATTTCTACCATTATTGTAATGACGAGGCAGTTGAGTTGTTTGATCATGAACAACTGAATTATGATAATGATTTTTATTGGAGTATAGTCTTTGCATTTATATACATTTTTAGTTATCCTCCATCATTGGTTAACTTTGGTTACTGCTTNCTGTTTAGTACAGTAATCCATATAATTAATTATTTCTAGTTAAAGTCTAACATATGTCTACTTCCCCTCTCTAATCCTCCTTTATCCATAGATTAGTGATTTTGTTTGCCTAAGTTGTATTTGCTTGGAAATATTCTTTATTTGAGGTTTGCCATCCAAGATTGGAACATTCCTGCAATTAAACTCCACGCTACCATAGCTGAACTATTCCTATAGTTCATGCAATGTTTCCCATGCAATGTTTCTCAACCTCAGCAACTTTAAGATGTATCAACTTCACCTTCCAGATGCTGGCTAGGCAATTCTGGGAATTGAAGTCCACACTTTAAGACAGGGGTGCCAAACTGGCGGCCTGTGGAGTGGATCCGTCATGTGCAGGTCACGCTCACCCCAGCTCCACAAAGGGAAAAAAATGTTGTGATACATCATGTGATGGCAACGTGGCGAGTTTGACACCTGTGATTTAAGATAAAAATTGAGAAACAATGGCTTAGTGTTTCTTTATCCAGGTCTGAGATATAATATTGTAAATTATAATTTTCCATAACGTAGACTAACACATAGCTTATACCATTTATATAAGGTTTATTCTTTGTTCAAATTACTTAGAGTAGTATTTTGAAGTGTAGCCACACTACTACATATCCAAGGCCAGACATGTTTGCCCAATGTATGAGCCCTGCTAAGGAATATATGAACAGCTTCTGGCTTGAGATATGTGCCAGGTACTGCATAGTATAGAAAAACAAGAGGGGATGAGTGCTTGTGACAGTATGGGCATAATTAATCTTAACCATTTAGGTATGGTAATAATAACTTATAGGCAGTTAGCATGTGACTGACCTGGGCCTATCAACTGGGCCTGGGAAGGATGGTTGTGAAGTTTGTTAGACACCGCAGTGGAAGAGATCACCCGGCGGGAACTGGCAGAGTTTCGACCACCCGCCCAGG
>BHFT01027783.1:0-13008 GCA_004320025.1 Laticauda laticaudata
AGGCAGAGAGCCTGGGGTACACTGCAGAAGTACTCCTAGGATGGTGGAAGCACATGCACACCTGGTATAGCAAGCTACAGGGGTGGGATACGACAGGGTTAACTTCCAGTTTGGGATTTACCAGCTTCCCTGCACGCTGGGAGCCACACGACTGTAAATCATCAGCAGCAGTCTGCTTTCAGAGAAGCAGTCTTTGAAACAGCCCTCTTTTCTTGTTTTTTAAACTGCAACTGTGCCTTGTTCGGCAGCTGAAGTTGAAAAATCAGGAAATAAAGATCAGGTAAGAGCCCGGGTGAGCAGGTGAGCAAAAACATCAGCAGACATAGAACCGGTTCTATGTCTGCTGCTCTTCAGAGCTTCCGATTCTACAGAGGTGGACAGAACCGGTAGAAACCCACCCCTGGATGTAATCCCCAACTATTTGAAACACCATTTGAACACTATCAACATTGGCAGATTCACTATCAGCAAAAGGCAGCTTTGCTTGAAACTGCTTACATCCTGTGACAGTGCCTTTAACACCATCAAACAACCACATCTGCCCATCTCAGGTCCTTAGGAAGAACTCGATAGGTGGATAAAAATGCCAAATCCAGTCTGAACATTTGGCTAATTGTGCAAGTAACCATAATAAAAATATTCACTGTCCTTAGATTAATTCAGGTTTTTGGGGGGAAACATGCATTCTCATCTTCAGCGAAATGGCCAATGTTAACACAGGCAAAGTGATTTAGACAATATTCAGGAATAAAGGAGAATTTTTAACAACTCTCTACAACTCATTGTAAAGATATTTGTGGTAAACATGTTTATTAGTACAAAAATCCATTTACCCTGACTGCTGTGCCTTAAATATTTTTTTTTCCTAATTGTTCAAGCCAAAAACACTGCCAGCATGATTTTACAAACTAATGAAAACAAGATAATCCCATTTTATGGTCTGTAATAGGGCTGCCAAACTTATGGCCCGCGGGCCGGATGTATCACAAGCTGGCCATGCCCATGCCCCGTTTAGCGAAGGGGGGGAAGTCCCAATACATCAAGTGATGCCACCATGACAAAGTGAGTTTGACAACCCTGGTCTCTAAAGAAAAGCTACGGGAGGAAAAATGACAGGAAAGGGAAAAGGAGAGCTAGCAAATTCAGGCACTAATTCTTACCATCTTACCATTCTTTTCATGATCAATCCAAATGGAAATGAGCTGCAAACACACTTCAAACAAGCACCTCTGACAAGGATACCACAATCATCAACTCCCACAAGTGAAGTCAAGATGGCAGTTTCTTGCCATCTGTTGCTGCTGCTTTGGTTATTTACAGGATTGTTGATTGTGGTAGCCTGTGTGTGTGATGCTTGCTTTACAGGAAAACATTAAACAAGACTGTTATGTTAGCTGCTGTCATGCTGAAATATTTTCTCTTGGTCTAGGCTGTGGCCATGACAGTCCTACATATAGCAGAGTGAAACCAAGACACAGGATCAAACTGCAGTAATTTTCCAGCAGTCTAATGGAGTGCTCTCAAAATTAGTGGAATCTTTGCTAACATTGAACATCTAAAATTAGTCCCAAGAGATACATTTCCATTTCTTTAGTCTCATATCTAAGTATTTATATAGATCTTCAGACACAGCAGTATTTGTATATCAGTAATCTGTTATGGTACATGCAAAAAATGCATACAGTATCAGACAACAATTAGAATATTTAACCAGTCTACTAACCATTGCATGTTAAATCAAAACACAATGCTTGGTAACATCCCATTTCTTAACTAATGCACAGAAATACATAATATAAAAACTAAATGCTTAGCAAACACTTTCCTACATGTCTGCTTAAAAAAAAAGTCCAACTGAATTTGATGAAAGTTATTCTTAACCAAGTGCAAATAGGATTTCCACATATATTAGTTGAATCATCCTCTTTCCCCCCAATTTTTTTAAATTAAGTGCTGTATTCTAATTTCCTTTTGCCATGTTTTAGCAATATTGTAATCACTAAAAGATTGACAATTTCCATTATTTTTATAGTCTGGAACAAGGGGACACAGTCTGATCCTTTTCAGATCTTTTGGATTCCAACAGGGATTACACTTCATCATGGCCAAATTGGCCATTGTCATATTGGTAGTTTAAAATATCTGTATGGCATCAGGTTTTCTATTCTCTTTTAAGAAAATAACCTACATTATTCAAAACAATCACTTCACTAACTTGTGTAAGAACATACAGGATCAGTACCAGGTTAGCAATAAACAATGTATTACTGCAATTGTTATGAGAAGTAGTGTCAAGGTAATGAACATAATGGTATATATTTTATTATTGTATTATCTTCAGCCTGCAGGAATACACCCCAAAGTTGTGTTGTTTTGCAACAGTTAACCAATTAAAGATTCAAAGTATTTGCAATTCTACCCAGAAAAAAACAACTTAATTTATTTTCCCAATATTATTAATCTTTTTGGCTGATCTTATCTCATCAATATAAATCAACTCACATGACTTCTAGATTCTAGGGTGAAAAAACAGAATCCTGAAAGTCTGTCAGGTTTACTTTCTGCCCTATCTTATACAAACAAATCAGGGACAGGTTGTTTTGTGTTTTATGCTCATGATTTCTATTTTCTAAGAACTGATACATCTTTTTTTCCTCCCTAAATAGTTCTCTTCCCCTGGCTAGATCTACATTCTTTCACAGATATTGAATCTAACACATTTCTTCTGCAAGCTGTATTAGGTCCAGTTGAAAAGGTTAATGTTTTAATTTTGGGGGTTTACTGAGTTGCTTAATTGGTTTATAAAGACCTTCAGTGAAGCTGTTGATAAAATTGCACTTAATTTATCCCTTTTAAAAATGATTTCAGGTGACAGCTAAAACAAAATAACAAAACAAAATAACCAATATGAAAATTAAGTCTTTCACAACTCTGTATTTGTTACAAGGCATAATGTATATTTAGAAGAAATCAAGTCATGTTTCTGATCAGGGTTTTCATTCTAATGTATAAATCAACTTATATATGGCTTGGCTGATTTCATATTTCCATAAAATAAAATTATATGAATTTAACCGTTATATAATTGTATAATTACTGTTCCTTTCCGATCGGGACCCAAACATCTTTCGCTATTTATTCAGGTTTTCAATCCTCTGTTCATGTATGTTAATTTATCTTTAACTATGCTGGCATTAAAATAATATTTTCTTTCTTATTCCTAGTAATAACCTCAAAATATATACAAGGTTACCTTTCAACACCCATTATGTGGTTAGCAAAATCTAGGGACTCATAGTGGATAGCATCAAAATGGTACTTATTAGATGTCTTAGCCTAATATAATCCTAACTGGTCTCTTCAGCTGCCCATTTCTTTCGTCTCTCCAAAGAGGTAGACAAAGCTGTGCATGTAACATCCTGAAGGAAATATACTGTATATTCATGGATTGTGTTCATACAGTTGCTGTCAGGGTAGAAGCTTAACTTGAGGATAACTTGTTATTTTTCTAATGTCTACTATCAGATGGATCAGGAACTGCTGCAGTGTTACTGATCCATTGGATCTACACATAGTAGAATGCGTACTCCTGAAGTAGAGCAAATTATTTTTGTTATCAAGGAGCAAGAATGGTTCTCTGTCTACTGTCATCAATCTTACTCTGTTGTGTTCTGAAAGAAAATGGTGTTGCAGAAAATTCCAAGAACAGTAATGGAAATGTGATTACCTCGTGCTACAATTCAAACTCCCATCTCCTTGGTTTATTTGCAAGTTCAAAAATTGTTTGAATTTTGAATTCAGATATACAAAATTATTTTGTTTAGTTCATCTTTATTTCCACTTCCCTCACTGTTAGCATATTCCCTGGTGGGCAGAGATGTGTTATGCTTTTAAATGCCTAAATCAATGTTTTTTTCAACCTTGATGACTTTAAAATGGGTGGACTTCTAGTTCCAGAATTCCTCAGCCAGCTTTGCTTTGATTCTGGGAGTTGAAGTCCACCCATCTTAAAGTCACCAAGGTTGAGAAACACTAGCCTAAATGATATAGAAAACAAAACACGAATGAGAAAGTGAAGGAACTTATTCTCAGTTGCCAATGTATTTTTCCTTGAAAACTCTAAGTTACTATTGGTTTTGAGTACCAAGATGTGCCCTTTCAAAAGATAGCTTAAATACCTTCTCCGTTCAGCCTCTTTGTTGCCTTTACTGAACATTTATCAAGTCATGCTTTCACCTTTCTTCGCCTTTGGTGTCACCTAGGATGTTTGTTTTTCATACATTCCAGCATAAATAGATATATCAGCAAGTTCATAAGCAACTGAAACTTTGCGTTCCTCAAATGTTGATATCTCATAAATATGCTTTCCTCAGAAATGAATAGTTTTGCAAATAATAATCACATCTGCACAGTTACTCACTCAGCATTCCATTCCTCTTGTGAACCAGCACATTTAGAATGTCCAACCTATCATAGATTAATATGCAATAAATCATTTCTACTCCCAATACCCAGTTGGTGACACTGCACTAGTCCTGATGCAATTAAACATTTGAGTCCTTGTACCAAGCCCACCTTGGACATAAATATCACCATCTGCTTCATATCAGTAGAACAATTTATTATGCCTACAAGGTCATTTTTGCAAAAGTCTATGCAGCAAAATATTGCAGGAAACCCAATAACATAGCAGCCTCAACTCTACATCCACCATATGTGAGAGCAATCATACCCTCTATATGGGTGAATTTGTCCATTGCATTATTTCTCTTATTCAAAAAAAAACAAAAACAAAAAAAACCCCAAACCATACTTTCCCCATTAACTTGGGAACCAGAAATCTAGCCAATTGTTTCCTTATTTTTTAAAATAAACTCTTGCTTTCAAAACTAAACATTTTAAATAACCATATAGATCTTTGGAGTTGCTTTATTTTCAGATCTTAGCATCACATAGATGGACAGAAGGACAAAGCTTTGACGCAAATCTCTATCCTTCCTTGACAGAAAGAGGATTTTTGTCTGCTTCCTTTTTTTATGGGTGGATTAAAAATAGATATTCATTCTTGATGTATGGGACATTGCTAGTTGCAAAAGGGTCCTATTATCACTTTCTAACCTATGTCTTCCTTATATTACAATAGTTTTTAGACTATAATTAACAAAATGCCATTATTTATTATATGTTATAGCAAAAAAACAAACAAATGGAAACAAATGAACTTATAGCTTTATAACAAAGTCATCTTCAAATGGCTTACCCACTTTCACTGTCAATGTTTTTGCAAGTCTGACATCATTCATACATAATATAGAAAATTATAAGTTTATAGTTAATGAATCCAAGTTATTAATGCTGTTGTCACCGAGTGATTCATTTGCTTGAAGTATTTATATGTACTTTTCCATTTTGGGACCAAGGCAATGAATAACAAAATAATTATTACATTTAAAAAAATAGCAGCCAAGAAAGAAATAGACAGCATAACAGCAATACTGTATTCTTTAGAAAGGAAGATGCTTCTAAATGAAAGAATTCATACCTTTGAAAAAGGAAGAATAAAAGGAAAATATCATATAAAAGGAGAAAAATCATGCGGATGTCCAGCTTACACTTTGTCAGTCTAAAGTTGCTATTCCAGCTGTAATCAATCCTAGTCATTTCTTCTATCTACTCAAGTCAATTACAGAGTTTCATGTGTTCATGCAGATATTATGTGTTAGCCATTGGATAGGAAATCAAAATGATGTTGCAGAGAGCCAGGAAGCCAGGATTTGCTTGGTCGCTTAGGAGAATGCAAATTTGAGTAAAGGAGACACAAACAAAATGCAATAAGATTCAATTTATGGCCCTAGTGCAGGGGTGTCAAACTCAAGGCCCGTGGGCTGGATCTGGTCAGCAGGGTTCTTAGATCCGGCCCATAGGGCTGGCCTGGAAATAGTAAATGAATGGCCCGCAGTGCTTCTGCTAGTGAAAACGGAGGTCAACACACCTGCCTTAGTGTATGTTCTAGAGAGAAATGGAATGTTCTGACACATTTTGAACATCCTTAATACAAATCTGTGAGAATCCCACTTGCCTCAGAAAGACAAGTCAATTTGAGCTAGGGTTTATTATTGTTAAACAGTAAAGTTGGCTGTAAAGTAAGATACTCCATTGATAAAAATAGACCTGCATTTTTGCATATAGCTACATTCTGTCCTATGAACCAGGGGTGGGATTCTACAAGTTCGCACCTATTTGTTAGAACCGATTGTTAACATTCTAAGCAGTTTGGAGAAGCGGTTGTCAGAAGAAATTACTGGCCTTATCCTGTAAGGAAGGAAGGAAGGAAGGAAACATTCTGGTGTTGCTTACAGAAACTGCCTCTCTGTTAACCCTTATTACATTTTTGGCAGGACTGGACTTCCTATCTCAGGAACTTCTCTGGAGTTTTTTTTCCTCCTTTGTTGGTACTCTGCTTGTGTGGAGTGACCATTCAATGTTACAATGGCACTGAAAAAAGTGACTTTTGACAGTTTTTCACACTTACAACTGTTGCAGCATCCCCNTGACCACCAAGCCACACCCACCAACTAAGCCATGCCCACAGAACCAGTTGTTAAAAAATTTGAATCCCACCCCTGCTATGAACCCAAACTATCTCACACAGAAATACACAAATATATACATTTGTATGCAAAACTTCCTTTCTTTTTCTAGCAGAAACTGTACAACAGAAAAATGGGGGGAGAATGATGAGAGACCGGCTAAGAAGAATCTATAGCTGGACTGAAGGAAAAATTGATCTGGGAAGGAAAAACTATCTGGAGAGGAAATAAGAGAAAGAGATAGCTGGAGGGGTAAAGTGCGAAAAGGGAGGGAAGCCAATGTTTCAGCACTACAGAAAGGGTTACATTCACCAGGTAACCACTCCTTATCAATTCAAAGTAATCTTTGGGCTAATTTTCAATGCATTTAAACAGTGATGTATGCAGTCATTAGTACCATCTCTTTGCTTTCAACAACCTCTCTTCTTATTGATGAATATAATTGCCCAATTCATCAGTAATTCCAGTAAATTTCTTGAATATACCATATACAAACATCAGCTTGAATTACATGCTCTTAAGACTGAGTCTTCCACAACTGCCGAAAAAATATTCTGTTCCTCTAAGTATCATACATCAAGAGGAAGTCTTCTGTATGTATAGAAGTGAATTGTTCACCTTGCCTCGGGGGTGGGTTTTGGTTAAGATAATGCCAGAGACTAGATCAGTGGCTCAAAAACTGAATCTAATTACACCTCAAAATGATCCTGCTTTCTCTAAGGCATATAGCCCATATATCAAGAGGAAGCCCTCATTATGTGTGGAAGTAAACAGTAATTTGGGGTAATTTGGGATAATGGAGTACCATGCCATTGCTTGTTTGTGAGTTGAGGATCCAGTTGGGACTGCATTGACTTAAGACACTTGTTTAAAACAGTTGTCTGTTTTTGTGTGTGTTTGTGTGATATTATTGGCGAAAAAAGTAGTAATTGGGTCAAACTATTCTCCAAAGTACCTGAAGGCAGGACAAGATGCAATGGATGGAAACTAATCAAGGAGAGAAGCAATCTAGAACTAAGGAACAAATTTCCTGACAGTGAAAACAACTAATCTGTGGAACAAGCTGCCTCCAGAAGTTGTGGAGTTTTTTAATAAGAGATTGAACAACCATTTGCCTGAATGGTACACGGCTTCCTACTTGAGCAGGGGGTTGAAGTAGAAGACCTCCAAGGTCCCTTCCAACTCTGTTATTCTGTTATTTATGGATCACTGGAATAAAATCATAGGTAACACCTTGCATTCTATGAAGCCCATAGAGAATAGAAGTATAACTGATTGGGTCATTTTAGTAGTCACTCTTGATGGAAGTTATTTATCAGTGGAGAAGTCATTTTTGTTATTCCTCCTTTCCATTGCATTGTAGCCTCTCCACTGTAGCCTTTTCCTCTGCTTTGGAGGGTTGGGAAATTGGTATAAGGCATAAGGAGACCTAAGGAGATCACTCAGGTGTCTTCACACAAACTTGCTTCTTCAGTGCATTATTTCTTATTGCTTATGATTAACATCCTCTCTGTTTCATAAAGGACTCTGTTCTTTTCATAGTTGCTCCAATTTGGTATTTATTTAATGCATATGCCATTAACACTATTCAACTATCTTTTGTAATTTTTTGTTCTAAGCACAATTCTACTAAAACTGGGAATAATGATTGTAAAAATTACAACTCAGACTATGCGAACAGCATTATCTTTGATAATGGCTACTATTATAAAACACTTATAAAACAATTTGTCTTTCACAGATCTTTCTTTGCTTTTATTTGGCTTACATACACATTCCTCACCTCTCACAAGACTCTAAGAAATTTGAGGATTGTATGGTAGCAGCATGAATATATTAGGGAGTAAAAATTCATACTGCTGGCAGATGCTTTTTCATTGATATAGATCAGGGATCTCCAACTTTGGCAACTTTAAGACTTGTGGACTTCAATTCCCAGCTTTGCTGGCTGAGGAATTCTGGGAGCTGAAGTCCACAAGTCTTAAAGTTGCCAAGGTTGGAGACCACTAGTATAGATGACATAGGATGCAATTAAGAAACAATCAGGGTGTAACTTTTATTATCGACAACATGTACTATAGTACATATGGTATTTATAACTTCTACATTTCAGCAAGTTAAATGGCCCCATAGTGTTCTTTTTATATGCAATTTTTCTGTCTACTTATCTACCTTCCTACCTACCAGAATAAGGAACAATGGTTCCACATGATTACTGCAGCGACAAAGTAATGATTGGGGGTGTGTATATTGGGGGGAGGGGGAGATACAGTGTAGTGTAAAACAGAAAATTTGGCAAGTGGGTGTGAAGGCATCCATGAGTGCAAACATCTGGGAAAGCAAAAGAAAAGAATGTGATTAGTGAAGAGGGAAGGAATCCCCAGAAATATAACAGTAGATACTTGAAGTTATGTCTTCCCCATGGATAGGAAGGACAAGAAGCAGGGGAATAAATAACCAGTCAGGATCTATTGCGGCCAATTGTATGGATTGAGCATCAACCTAACCCCATACCCAAGCTATTACAGTCAGAATTGGAATTTTGTTAAGTCAGCTTCAGGAACAGCTAGAAGCAGCATGGGAAATAAGTAGCTTAGGTTGTTGAGTTGAACTGCTTAAATTCCTCTAATCTTGCCTTAATCGTTTCACTTTGGGCATGCCGAAAGACTTTGTGAATTCCTAGGATATTTATTGAAAGTTTTGTTCTTTCTTTTAGAACTAAGGAAAAAAATAGATATGATGCTCTGTAGTATAGTGAAGAAGAACCTATATATAGATCTGTACAGTAAATGAGAATGCCTCTCTATAGAATCTTCTCTCCTTAGGATTCAAAAATACTTCAGAATTGGTCAAATGGAGGAAAAGAGATATATGCCACCACATATCGTTGTAGTTCCCAGTTGAGTCTCTTCTATAACTGAACAAAAAATAGAGGAGGGCCTTCCTTATACATATTCCTGCGAACAGCCTTCTATTGGTAGTGTGATAATACCAACTTCTGATACAAGGTGTGGTGATAAGAGCTGTGGTGGTGCAGTGGTTAGAAGGCAGTATTGCAGGGTAATTCTGCTGACTGCCAGCAGTTCAATTCTCACTGGCTCAAAGTTGATTCAGCCTTCCATCCTTCCAAGGTCAATAAAATAATTGTCGGTGGCAATATGCTGACTCTGAAAACGACTTAGAGACGACTGTAAAGCACTGTGAAGCAATATACAGTATAAATCTAAGTGCTATTGGTATTGCTACATGAGTCAATTGCTTGATTCCAGTCACTGGGAAGCAGGTAATCACAGAATATGGGAAGGTCATAATTTAAAACTCAAGCAAGTACACTCAAACTGAAAGACTTAAGCACGACCATATGTCTATTTCATATGAGAACAAGGCTGTTTCACGAGAAATAAATTTGTTCGTAATAGGTAAGAAATGTGCAGACTTTCTACAGTTTCAGGTCATTCTGACACACATTAATGCAAATCATTCATATCAACCTAAGCACTTAAAATGTATAACTGAGATTTATAGCTCTAAATCCCAGATGATGGCCTTATTCAGTATGAAACTATACATTTATAACACCAGTTATAAATGTATTTAACTACTGAATATCATCTGTAAATAAACTTGCTAACATGCATAATCATTTGATTGTTACTTATGAACATTATAGCCTCCTAACCAGGCTACCTAAAATAACCCGAGGAGAGGTATTAAAATATCAGCTTTGGGGAGGAAATGTAGGGAAAGACAAATGAACTGATATTGAGGCCTGAAGAGCCCTTTGATTCATTTTTTTCCTTTTGTAAAGCTTGAAAGCGGGAATACATTGTGGCACTAACAAGCAGCACGCTGAAGCTGATTCATGTACCATGTTTGGCAGATATCAAACAGCTCCTGTGAGCCATTCCTGCATTTACGCATATCCGTAAATATCGCCTATGCTCATGTTACAAGGCGCACCAGAGGAAAGACAAAGAAACTGATCCCCAGCATCACACACAAACCAAAGGATTCCTTTGTTTACACATTACACTATGCAGTACTGAAATTTAGCTTTCAACAGACATTTCCCACATAATCCTACCACCCAAGATGTTTTTGTTCCTCTTGGGAGCCTTGAGGCTACTTCACATCTCAACAAAATGCAAGGTTCGCAAATAAAATCCACATCATTTTTTAACAATCTCCATGCATGTTGTGAAGCTAAAATTGGCTCCCAATTCCTGAAGCTGTAGGCTTTAGACTCTAATGCCCTTGGATAAGAGTTTGATTGTATTTTAGCTTGTTTTAAATAAGCTGCTTTTACTTTTTTGTTTTTACATTTGATTACAGTCTACATTTTTACATGGTTTTGAAGGCTATGAGGGGCAGAGAAAATGTACCTTTTGTGTACAAATGTGCGTACATACACACACATACTACACAAGGTATTTTCCTTCACAGATCAGATTATTGATTAATCTGAAGAGATTTACAGGAAAGCTGCTAGGCAGGTTTTGCAATGAGAATATTCCTTATAATTTAGAAGAAATAAGCACTACAGATTAGATCTTAAGGAACTGTGATCAAAGGAATGAAATAATGCTTTTGCTTAGCCCTGCTTTTCCTTTCGTGCTCCATGTTAAGATTCCCCTCTATTCTTTTTTTCAGGGCAAAAGACAAAGAAGCTGGATCTTTGATCCTCTTCCTGCATGACTCATTTCTAAATTAACATGCACTGAATTGTCTTACATGTCAAACAGAGAAATTTAATATCACATTAGGGCAGGCGTAAACAATCCACAACAAACAGCAAGGCCCCCAAGCTATTTATTTGTAGCTGCCAGAGTGAACCATGCTGAGTTGAGCAGCAACAATCATGCTGTAGAAATGGTTTTTCACATTAAAGTGAGGAAAAAATCCCCTATATAAATGGAAATCTAAACTGATTCTTGGATAGATAATCATGGAGAAAATCTATCTATGTGGATACTGAGAGTTAATATAGATGTGATATCTCATAAGCACTTAATCAAAACTGGGTTCAGGCTAAGCAAACATGTTTGATTGAGCAAACATGTATTGGATAATTGAGCTGTACAAATGAATAACAATCTTACTGTGTATTGGGCATCAAGCCCTGAGACTTCACTCTCATGCTACTGCCATTACTCAAAAGTTCAATACTCTTAACACCATTGGTCTTACTAGCCTGGGTGAGGCTGGTAATAAAATGTTGCAGTTGATCACTAAGTACATATTTACTTTCTAAAGTAAATAAAAAGAAACACACAATTCTACAAAAGCATTTTATGTTTTTAAGTTGTATTTCAAATTGCTAGCTTCCCAACTGGGCTTTCAATGAGACATACAAAGGATTTTAAGAATGATGAATGGGACGATAAACATTCTTTTTGACCAAAAGTTAAAATAGGAAGCTAACTGTCCAAACTAGATTTATGTAAGTTTTATATGCAAGGTTGGGAACAAATCATAAATAAATGTTTCAAATTGTTGGTCAGAAACCAGGATTTATTTGCAAAGGAACCCTTCTTTGGTCTTGTCTGGCTGACAGCTTTAAAGGAGAAACTTGAATGGACTTAAACAAAAGAGTTTTGACCAGAAGCTGAGCTGCCTATAGCTTAGGGTGCAAAGGAGAGGGATCCTGTTCTTTGCTGCAGTAAAGAGATATGGAATAACATGGGGTTTTGAATGGGTGGATAAATGGAAAATAGGGAACATTATAATTTTTAATGTCAACTTTTTGTTGCATGGAAAGGATGGGGGGATGTGAAGCTTTTTATAGTTTGCTATCAAGTTTCATTACAAAAAAAGAACATTCAACAATATAAAAAGAGCATTGAACAAAGGCAACAGTGATGGGGATTGAAATAGCGCAATCTTCAACAAAATGTTGTTCAGTTAGTTATAAAACTGCAGTGGATTTAAGGTAGGAGACACCAACTGCATGAACCTGTTATTTAGTGAAGCCTAAATACACAAGGGGCCTTTTTCTCTCCAATCATTAATCACAGAAGAAAAGACCAGATATTTGCCCCTTCCACGGAAGAGTGTTGCTTATAATTCCATGTACCTCTGCATATCTTAAGATTTTGCCCAGAACCTTGACGAGGCTTGTAAATGACACTGTTTTGCTTTTAAATTAAGGAACCAGAGGTGGTATTCAGCAAGTTCTGACAAATTCTGGAGAACTGGTAGCGGAAATTTTGAGTAGTTCAGAGAACCGGCAAATGCCACCTCTGACTGGAGATTTTACAGTATCCTTCCCCTGCCTTTTGAAGAATTAGTTGCCTGATGTGGTTTTACTTTGTTTGTTCATTTCTTTGCATTATTTTCATCCCCTTAAGTTTCCTTACAGTGGTGGGATTCAATTTTTTTTTACTACCGGTTCTGTGAGGCGTGGCTTGTGGGCATGGCG